>PVJH01010843.1:0-71700 GCA_004026705.1 Nesogale talazaci
GGGGGCTCTTACAGCTATTATAACATCCAATACATCATCTGTATCAAGCACATTTGCATGCATGTTGCCACATTCATTTCCAAACATGTTCCATTTGAACTGATGATCTCTTGCAGCCCAATACATCACCCAATACACTATCAGGGCTCCTCTCACATATGTCTGTCCCTGTAAGTGGAATCATAACAGTGTTTGTCTTTCTGTGTCTGGCTTATTTCACTTCGCATAATATCTGTAAGGTTCATCCAGATCATAGCATGTGTCAGAACTTTACATTCTGTTTCAATTTTCTTTTTTTTTTAACACATAAGCTGTAAGATGTGAAGACAAATTCATTGATAAAAATCGATGACAAAAATCTTCCGAGGCAAACTTGTTTTACCTTCATTGTTCAAAAGAATCACACATACTATTTTAGCCTTAGCTGTTCATGGAGTCATGTTCTTTGATGCGTTTCAGGCTTGGACCCTTGGTCTGTGCACATCTAGCCCTATGAACCTACCACCTGTTGCAAGAAATCACTTTAAGCAAACATTGCCTCCTTTGAGCACTTTCTAGGTACAGCATGTAAACAGAGCTGTGTGGGATGTAAGAGATTTGAGCGAGGACTTACAGACCTGCGTGGGACCTCAACTTCAACTCCCATTGTAAAAGCCTGCTAAATAAAACCAACAGGCCGCCTCTTCTCTCTGGGAAGAGAAGGAGAGATCATGTATTTCAGGTACATCATGCCACTCCATGGCAGCTAGGAACAAAGTGAAGAATGAAGCCCAAGCATTCAGCTTAGACCTCTTATCCTTATATTGTTGTTAGAGCCCACCCCCTCGGGTCTAGTTCATAGTGACTCTATGTACAACAGAAGGAAACACTGCCTGGTCCTGTACCATCCTCACAATTATGTAGTCACTCTGTCAGTTCATCTCGTCCAGGTCTCTCCTTTTCACTACCCCCTCCTTTATCGAGCATGATGCCCTTCTCCAGGGACCGGTCTCTCCTGACAGCACAGTCAGGCGATGTGAAATGTATCACCATGTGCTGGCAAGGAGCATTTTGTCCCTGGACCTTTATGATTGTAGCCAGTCAGTCGGAAGAACTTTGGGACTTGGGAGACCTGGGCTCTAGCCAGATGACCTTGAACCAGTCTGCTGATGTCCCCAGGTTTTTCTTCAGGATGGGGGGGACGGGATTGGAGTCTGCAGTTTTTCCTCAGTAGAAGAGATCACGAGAGATCACTGTCACATCTGTGTCCATATAGTTTTGTCAGCAGAATCTCTGTATCTTCTGTCTTGTACTTGGGAAAATAAGAGTAGCTTCTTTCTGTATTAAAGGGTGCCCTTAGCGCCCCTTCGCAGCACTTTAAATGTTACTTTGAGAACTGAGGTGTGCCTGACCCAATCCACGATACTTCCACCTGCTTCAGATGCATGTGAAAGCCCCTTGGGGGCTGAGCCCTGGTGGCTAGTGGTTGTGTGCGGGACTGCGGCCCACTAGGATGGAGGTTCAATTCCAGCAGTGGGGCTGGGCCTCCTACTCCCACCACTGGAGAGCAGTGATGCCCCCCCCCCAAAAAAAAAAAAAAAAAAGAAAGTCATACCTTGGGGCTGTGCCCCGGTGGCGTAGTGGCCCGGTGGCGTAGTGGTTGAGTGCAGGACTGCAGCCCACGGGCTTGGTGGTTCAAATCCAGCAGCAGCTCTCCAGGAGCAAGGCTGGGTAGCTCCCATGACTACCAGAGGGCAGTGATGCCCCCCTCCCCCCAAAAAAAGAGTTATACTTTGAAATTGTAAAGTTGTACCTTGAGGAAGACCAAAGAAGAATCGATGCATTTGAATTATCAAAGTACCATGAACTGCTCAAAGAACAAACGAGTCTGCCTTAGAAGTACAGCCCGATTGTTCCTTAGAGGAAAGGATGGTGAGATTTCATTTCATGTACGTGAGACATGTGTCAGGAAAGACCAGTCCCTGGTGGGCATCATGCTTGACGAAGTAGAGGGGCAGCAGAAAAAGGAAGAAAAAAGATGGATTGACACAGTGGCGGTAGCAACGGGCTCAAGTGTGGACATAGTTGTGAGGTTGGCACGGGACAGGGCGGTATCCTGTTATACATCGGGTCCCTGTGAGTCAGAACTGACTCTACGGCACCTCGCCACAGCCACAACCTAGAGGCCCCTATTAGATAATATGGGCCAGTAGCAGGTCTGTTCCTCCACGTGATAGGGCACAGTTGACTTAAGGATTTAGAGATTTTCTAACCAAGAGGTTATCGTCTTATCAAGAAAGTGCTTAAAAGAAGGTGCTGGCTGGCATTTACTGCCTTATCCCTGTGTTCCTGTGACTGTGTCTCTTTCCATAGCCATGGGCTTTATCTGGCCATCTCTCTCAGGTATGTCGAAGGATTTGGCTAGCACTTAAAAGGGGAGTTCAGGAAATACCGTTCCCGGTGCTTTGTTTGCTCCCTGCTTTCTTCTCTCTTGAACAGCAAGCACGCCACAACCAGCTTCTGCATTGTACTAGGCAGCTGCTGCCAGGCCTGTGTGCTTCCCTCCCCTGCCTCCTCCTCCTGTCAGCCCTCCCTTGAGGGGCCCCCCCCCCATCATTCTGGCTCAGCTTGAGGGGAGCTGTACCTTTGTGGTTCTTCCACAGCTGCTGGACTTTGATGGGGACATGCTTACTGCCTCTGCACTTGCTGTCCTTAGCAACCAGTCCTTTGAAGATGACCTCTTGCTGTTTGCCTGTTGTCTCTCAGTGTTGGATTATAGATGTGAAATTTACCAGGGCTGGGGCTAGGGGCCTGCTGTTAGCACATTTCTTTCAGGGTTCTCAGCCTCCCTCAACCTGTGATCTCTCTCTCTCTCCCAACTTGAGGTTTGGGTGTGTGTGTGTGGGGGGGGCACGGGACAGGATGGAGAGGGGGTACAGGAAGCTGGGGAGATAATGTGTGCCAGATCAAACACAACTTGAAGTTTACATAGGATTGTCCTAGATGCGAGCTCATTTTGAAAATAGGCGATGCCATGATTCTCATTTTTATTGAGCCCACATCAGAGAGGGCTGGTCGACATCTGCTCCTCTGTGCCTTCCCATGTGTTTGTATGATGGTACCCCGCTTGCTTCCTGGAGTATCAGGTGTTCTGGAAACCCCCAAATTACCCTAATGCTTCTGTGACCTCCCTAATCGAGTTTGCTCCTTATTTAAAACAACAGAACCTCTTGAAATGTATGTGGCTTTTGTTCTGGAAGGCCAGCTCAGGATCTGCTGTCCAGAAAGTGTGTGAATTTCTGTGTCGCTCACTGGTGTTGCCTTAGGTGAGAGATGGTTGGGGACACAGAAGTTGTGGGATAGCAGGTATTCCAAAAGAACGCTGAACAAAATCAAGACACTTATTCCTTTTTTCAACCTCCCTAAGTAAATAAAATGGATAACTTTTATGCTAACTACTAAGCAGTCTATCGGCGCCTTGGTGGTGGTGTAGCAGGTTACGGAGTTGCCCTGCAGACTGCAGGGTCAGCCACTTGAGCCGCCTCTGCAAGAGGAAGATGAGGCTGTCTGCTCCTTGGAGAGCCACAGGAGCTGGTCCACTCTGGCCTGCAAGGTCACCGTGAATTGGAGTCAGCTTGATGGCAGGGCCTGTGTTTGTTTTTTGGTAGGAGCGTTCTGGCCACAATTCCAAAGCAGATCGATTTGCCCTTGTGCTGGCCGGAGGTACTTTGTGTAGTTGTCTTCTGCACCACGGTGAAATGCATCGATTCTTCTTTGATCTTCTCTCTCCAGTGTCCTACTTCCACACGCCTGTAATGCAGCTGAAGATACCATGGCTTGGGTCCTGCATACTTTAGCCCTCAAAGTAACACGCTTGCACTTGGAATCCTCTGAAAAGGTCCTGTGCAGTTGATTTACCTACTGTAATACATCTTTTGATTTCTTGATTGCTGCTGCCTCCATGAACATTGAGTGTGCATCTAAGTAAGACAAGACACTTGACAACTTCAACCTTTCTTCCACCTATCGTAATGTTACGTATCTGTCCAGTTGTGAGGATTTTGATCTTTACACGGAGTTGTAATCCAAACTGAAAACTGCAATCCTTGATCTTCATCCAAGTGTTTTACGTCCCCCTTACTTTTTAGCAAGCAGAGTTGTTGTCACCTGCATATTGTCGTCCTCCAATAATAAGCCTTCCTTCAATCCTGATGCCACATTTGTCATCTCCTCACCTCCCCCTTACCCTTCTGATATCTCTATTCCCACTCCTGGTCCTAGATCCCGTGTGTCGTGAGCCCCCATCTCTTATCTATACCTGTGTGCATGCTCCGGTCTAGTTGGAATTGAGAAGCAGCACTGGGGTCATGGGAGTGGGGGGTGAGCAAGACTCAAGGAACCAGAGGAATACTGAGTGTTTCATCGGTGCTTTATTGCACCCTGGTCGACTCTTCCCTTCCCTATGACCCCTCTGTGTGAGGATGTCCAATTGGATCGACACTTTTAAGAGGACCCAGTCTTTTAACTCTTCTATTGGGACTCCACAAATATCTAGACAGAATTTTCTCAAACTGCACACCAATTTAACAGATTCTTCACATGCCATTTAGTGAGCTTTTTTGAGTGGTTTCACCATTCTCACCCTCCTTTTGTGAATTGTTCCTTTCCATCAATGTCAATTTACTACCCCCTAAGTTTTCCTAATATTTCAAATTACTGTTCTCTATTTCATCTCATATAGATGTTCTTAACAGAACATGCACTGAAAGCAGACATTTCCCCCCCACTAGTTAAGCTAAATTATTATTAGGTTTTAAGAAGACTTCGGGGATATCTTGTATTTAATTTAATTTAACAATGCTCTCAGTTTGAGGGTACCATCCATCCACTCCAGGAAGTCTGGTCTTATGTTTTGAATAGATCTTTTCCCAATGCATGATTTTGTATTGTCATTCATGGGTCGTTTAGAAAAGATTGGTTTACTGTATCATGCAGTTCTTCCAAATGTTGAAGCATTGCATTATATAGATATACAATCAGACCTATCCCTATCTAAAAAGTCTTCTAAGCATTGGGTTCTATTCACTGCATAGTGGCAGATACATCACACATGCGCGTGCACACACACACACATGCACGCCTATATTTTTTTGCTTGAAAGCTCAAGTTATATAGCCTATAAAAATATTGTCATTTGAGTTTCTTTCTTTTTTTGGGGGGGGGGGCATCACTGCTCTCTGGTGGTTGGAGTAGGAGGCCCAGCCCCACTGCTGGAATTGAACCTCCGTCCCAGTGGGCCGCAGTCCCGTGCACAACCACTACGCCACCGGGGCTCAGCCCTTGAGTTTCTTAAAGAAGCGGGCTCATTTCCTTTGTTTTTAAAAACGTCACCCTATACCCAAAGCTGCACCATCAAGCTGTTGGTTGTAAACATGGTCTTCCAGGGGGAAAATGGGAGCCGTTGTAGTGTAGTGGGCTACAAGTTGGGCTGTTAATCACACCACCAGTCACTCCAAGGGGGAAAAATGAAGCTTTCTGCTGCAGTGAAGATTTAGAGCCTTAAACCGCCCCCACAGGGGCGATTCTCCCCTGTTGTCTGATAGACCAGTCAGAACCGCCTTGGTGGCAGTGAGTTTGGTTTTTGAGGTTTGGGTCCTGATTTATGCAGAGAGTTGCCTCACCACTGCTTTTGTACCATCGTGCGCCAGTATCCACAGGATAAAAAAGACAAAAATCCCAGACCAAACTTGTCATCGAGTTGATTCCAACTCATGTTGCCAGGTGCTGTCAAGTGGCTTCCCACTTACGATGACTTCATGTACCCAAGGATGGAGCACTGTCCCCCTGGACCTGCACCTTCCTCCCCATCGTCACAACAGTTTAGCCCATCCTTGCAGCCACCGTATCCATCTACCTCATGGGGAGACTTATTTTTCATTTATCCTCTACTTTACCAAAAGGGCCCTGCTGACTTGGTGGGTTATGAATGAGTTGGGCTGTTACGAGCAAAATCAGTACTTTGAAACCACCAGCCGCTCCAAAGAAGAAAGATGGGCTTTCTCTTCTTGTAAAGGTTTATATAGCCTTGGGAACCCCAAGGAGTAGTTGTAATCTGTTTGACAGAATCACTACGAGTAAGAATTGTTTCTGTGGTAGTTGGCAGTAGTTAATGCCCTTTCACCAAGCATGATTTCCTTCTCTGGAGACTGGTCCTTCTTGACAATATGCCCAGTGTTATACTCATAGTGTCCCCATGTGACAGAGTGGCACTTCCTCATAGGGTTTCTAAGACTGTACTCTCAGGAAGCAGGCTGTGTCCCCCCTTTTCCCTTGCAGAGCATCTCTTGTGGTCGAACTGCTGGCCTTTGGGTTATCCTGCAACTTTGTTCTTATCCATTACCCCACATGGGCTCTCAAAAGACAAACAGTGCCTTAATATTGCTACTAAAATAGTTTTGCTTTTGAAGTCCCCTGAAAAGGTTGGGGGTGGGCATCACTGCCCTCCGATGAGAGGAGGAGGCCCAGTCTTGCTCCTGGAGCACTCTTGGATTTGACCCGCCAACCCAGTGGGCCGCAGTCGCGCACACAACCACTTCGCGCCACCGGCACTCAGCCCTCCCCTGAAAAGGTTTAAGGGCCTTTAGGCGCTTGAGGGGAGCCCTGGTGGTATAGCAGTGCTGTTGCTGCAATTGACATGGTTGGCGGTTTGAAGCCATCAGTAGCTCCAAGGGCTGAAGACTGGATTTCTACTCCTGTAAACAGTTACAGTCTTGGAAATCCAGGAGGTGGCCGTGAGTCAGCGTTGACTCCATGGCAGTTAGAAGGGCCGATAGACTATACTTGGGGAACCACTGTGTTCACCAGCATTTAATGAAAATGGGAATACGAAAATGGAAAAGAGGGGCTGAGCCCCGGTGGCGTAAGCATTTGAGTGCGGGACTGCGGCCTGCGGGCTTGGCAGTTCAAATCCAGCGGCGGCTCTCAGGAGCGGCACTGGGTAGCTCCCACGACCACCAGAGGGCAGTGATGGCCCCCCCCACCCCCCCAAAAGAAAGAAAATGACAATACAGTTGAGTTAAAGGTGCTTCTTTCTCTTTGTAGCCTGACGGTGTAGCCGAACTTACATGGTGAATGATAAATGGGAATAATTTGATTACTTAGGCAGCTCACAGCTGCAGTCATCTTGAACTTCATCTTAGTGCCCAGCACTGTGCAAAAATCGCAGCAATAAAAGCCCCTTTGAGAAGGGCATGCTTTTCCTATTTTCGTCTTTTCTTTTGTGTCCTTTCTTTTTTCTTTGCTTCTTTTTCTCCTCCCAAGAAAAGATCCTTCTTTCTTACCCACCTCTACCAGAGCTGGAGTGTTCTTTCTTTTCATGCTTGGAATTTGAATGGTCCAGGTCCTTAAGGGCCCTCTGCTATTGTCTTTGCTTCTCCAATCACGCTGTCCTTGAAGGATGGATATCTAGTTCAAGCCCAGGCCAGGGGCTGGCCCTGACCTTCTCCCAGCCCTGAGGCTCCAATTTAGCTGCTCATGGAATTGTAAGGTGAACCTCATTTCCCAGCCAATTATGACTCTATCTAAAGCCGTAGCAGGGACCATTAATGTATTTTTGGGCCTTGTCCTCTTTTATATCTTGCCAAACTCTGCGAGTCTACTGTATAGCTACTGGCAACAGGCCTCTGCCAAAACAGTCTATGAAAGTATCATTTTACACCTCATTTTTCCTTGTTTTTTTCCCTCCGTGATGGCACCTTGCCTGTGTTTCTCTCCCACATCTTTCCACCCACTTAACAAAATTACTCATTTAATTTATTCCTCCATCGTGATATTAGAGACTTTTGGCTTTTGTAGGTCCTTATTGTGAAAGAGAGGCTGGAGACCAAAAATGTGTGAATAGCTTCACATGGAGCCCTGCTTGTTTCTTTGACTTAGTCCAACTAATATGGGGACCCAAAGTTGACAGCTGGTTCCAATGGCCCCTGGCCGGGGATGTCTCCCCCTGGACCTCTGTGCTGCAGGCAGCACCACCCTGGCTTACCAGGGTGAGGGTACTGCTTGGAGCCATGCTTTCTTGGGGCTCTCTAGCTTGGAATGAAATTGATAACTCTGTCTCTGCTTCTTTCCCTTATGCCCTCAGCTCTTCCCCTGCATTGATTAGGTGACACCGGAGTCCTGTCCACTCACAGCAACCCTACATACAACCGAATGCAACTTGGGCCTGGGCCTACACAATCCTCACAATTGTGGTTCTGCGCAAGGCCCTTGCTGCCGTCATTGTGTCAATCCAGAGTCTTCCTCTTCCCTGCTGACCTTGGTCAAGCATGCTGTCCTTTGCCAGGGACTGGTCCCTCCTGAACACATGATTTGAAAGGCAGAAACCTGACTGCCGGAGAACCAGCACGGGTGTGCTTGGCTTTATTTTCTCCAAGTACTTTCTCCATGGGACCCAGTTGATCGCCCCTGTGTACCACATGGCCCTACAAGGTGACCAAGAAAAGTGAGCTGCTGGGAATGCACAGAGTCCTGCTGCATAGCCCTTTGTGATCATCTCTCTGGTCCTCACCAAGATGCTCGTGTAAGACTTTTAGAAAGATATATTGTTGAATTTGTGTCGGAGGCTGGGAACTGCTCTCCCCAGGAATGTGGAGCACTTAGGAGACGCTCCTGGCCTTTCTGCTAGATGGGTGCTCCAGGGCAGCAGCTGCCCCTGCAGAAAGCTGAGCTAGATGGGTGGATTAAGGGACATCAGCTAGGCTTTTGTCTAAAAATATTTAAAATATGTTCGAACCTCCCTTTATCAACAAAGAATAGCCCTTTTCAGCAGAAAGAGGGGTTTCATTTCCATGTTGTTTTATAGTTTTGTTTAGTTCTTCTGTGCAGTCACCAGTGACTTCAGGAAAGGGTTCCCATTCCCATTTTGAAAGCCCAGCACAAAAGGCATTGCATGATTGGGTTCTGTTTTGCTTAAGGGAAAAGTAGTTTATTTCTGTTAAGAACTTTATGTTTACAAAGATAATCTCCTCTGGCGGGAGATCATTATTTTTCTGGTACTTGAGCTTTGGCAATTAAAAGGGGGGGGGGGAGATCATAATTGAAAGCATGTATATTTAAGACTTCTTGGGGAGTTAATAGTTAGTGGACGTACACGAGGGGTGGTGCCCCCAAACAGGAATTTTCTCAAAGCTGTGTATTTAATTTTTTTTTTTTTTAACAAATCAACCTTATCCCCCTTCAAAGTACTTTACATTACACTTAATACATTTGTCAAGTCTGTGATTCCATTCTTGGAAACGGTTTCAAACTCATCTGTGTGGATGGTCGATATTGCCGCCCTCGTTTTTTTCCCTCTTCTCTGTTCTCAAATCGCTGCCCTTTTATGTCCCTCATGGTGTCAGGAAGGCTGAGAACCACTGTTGTAAGTCGAAAGCTTAATCAACAGTCTGACCTGGAGCATGAACTCCAAATGCACTGCAAATTGCCGTTTTTGTCCGTTAGAGAAGTTGATGTCCAGAACGAGGTTTGTCATCAGTTGACATTTCACCATTTCGAAATGAGAAAAATCAGTTGTATGCTTGAGTTTTGTCCACTTGTAAGCAATGTTCAACATCACAACAACTTCTGCGGCATTCCTCCCAAGCAGGAAACAAAATTTCACAGCTGCACCACTGCTGTTCTCTTAAATTGGCCGTCCGGAAAAACAAGGTGTGAGCAAATCTGCTTTGACATAAAAGTTTACCGTGACCACAGAGAAACTTCCCAGACCACACCACTGGGTGCACTGACTCAGAGTGAGTTGCTCAAGGCTCGCCTAGTGGGAAATGGCATGTTACAAAAGCACAATTCTGGTTTTTGCGAGTACCCCCTCATATTGCTAATTACAAAGAGTCCTGGCGGTGTAGTGGGGTGCACATTGGGCTGCTCACAACAAGGTCAGTGGTTTGAAACCACCAGCCACTTGATGGGAGAAACATGAGTCTTTCTTATTCTCATAAGGAGTTGTCATCTTGGAACCCCACAGGGGCAGTTCTGTCTTGTCCTACATGGTCACTGTGAGTTGGTAGTGACATGATGACAGAGTTTGGTTTTGTATTGATCATGAGAATGACCTGTGGAAGTTAGAAAGAAAGAAAAATAAGAGGTTCCTGTGCCAGGGTCTGCTAATATTTGGACCAGAAGGAGTATTAGCTGTACCAGGGCTATTGACTATTAGATGATTTTTGTATTTTAGAATAAGGTGATGGTGTTAGGTACCAGCTCTTAGGGACCCCATCTGGGCCATCTTCACAATTGCTGTTATGTCTGAGCCCGTTGCTGCGGCCACTGTGCCCATCAATCTCTTTGAAGGTCTCCTCTTTAACCAAGTGCCCTCTTTAACCAAGTGTAGTGTCAGAATAAGTTAACTTTACCAAACATGAGATCCAGGTTTTCCCTCGCATTCCTCCTTGGTGATCACAGGTTTTATCAGGTTCCACTTACCGTCAGATCTTCCTTGGGCATTTGCCCAGTGTTGTTAGAAACCTGAAATACTTCTCTGCACACATGCAGGAAGAGCTAGCCTGTTGCACAACGCCAGCGGCTGGATTCTTTTTAGTGCGTTGATTACACAAGAGTTTGAGGGGTACTGGCCAGAGTTGGATAGTGTGTCGTTCTGCATGCAGGTGGGAACAGGAAAGGAAGCATGGGTGAAGGTCCTGGTTGATGGGGTGATTAATTTATTACTTTTTTTTGGGGGGGGGCAATCACTGCCTCTGGTGGTCGTGGGCACTACCCAGTGCTGCTCCTGAGAGCCGCTGCTGGCTTTGAACCCCCAAGCCCACGGGCCGCAGTCCCGCACTCAACCACTTACGCCACCGGGGCTCAGCCCTAATTTATTACTTTTTCCGAAATTTATCCCAGCTACTTTTGTGGTTGAGTGCTGTCAGTTGGTTCTGACTCACAGTGACCCTGTAGCCCAGAGAACGGCCCCATCGGGCTTCCGGGTTGTAATCTTTACAAAAGCCACTGTCGTGCCCCAGATGAGTTGAGACTCCCAACCTTTGAGTTAGTAGCCACGCCCTTCACTCTTACCAGGGTCCCTTCTCCTAGCTGTGGAACTTAAAGGAAATCCTTTATCTGGAGATGTGCCCTTCAGCCACCAGCACAGCCACTGCTGGACAGGGTGAATGCACAGCCAGTGGAAGATCAGTCAGGTTTCTTTAGAATCACTGTGTGTACCAGGGCAGAGGAGGTATGGGTTTCTCCTTTTTGTTCCTGTCTTCTACATACTTTTCTATCCTTCTGTGAACTTTGGGGGCTGGAACCTGGGAAAGGAAAAGGAGGCTTCAGATAATTTCCCTAGAATGTTCCGTGTCGAAGTTTTGATTGAAGGATGAGTGCTGCTGGGGACTCAACTTTCATTATATCCTAAAAGAATATTCCCTACCCCAAGCAATCATGTGTCAATCCCTAGTCAGGAATTTAGTTAATGGCGCCTAAATACTTTAGGGTGAATTGTATGAACTTGCCACTGGGTGGGCCACAGAGAGTTGAGTATTGGCAGAATTCTGAGGTTCTTCCTGGAGAGCCCGTCAGTAGGATTTGAGCGAGCGCAGGTCTCATGCTGGACGGGAGTCCTCTCCCGGTCACTTGCTTTTTCTTGTTGGACCTTGAGCAAGCCACCCACCCTCTTGGCTAGTTTACTGTTCTGAAAATGGTGATGATTGTGGCACTACTGTATAGGATTACTTGAAATACACACAGATGTTCATGTATGTAAAGCACTAGAACAGGGCCTGGCACACAGCTCCCTCTGTGTTGTTGTTATAGCATTATTCATATATGAAACGTGTAAAAAATTGTATTAGAATTATTACTTACCGGGCTGAGCCCCGGTGGCGTAGTGGTTGTGCACGGGACTGCGGCCCACTGGGATGGAGGTTCAATTCCAGCAGTGGGGCTGGGCCTCCTACTTCCACCACCGGAGAGCAGTGATGCCCCCCCCTCCTCCCCCCCCCAAAAAAAGAATTATTACTAACCAAACCCACTGCCATCAATTCCATTCTAACCCACAGTGACTTTCTATAGGGTTTCCAAGATGCCAAGTCCCTTCAGGAGCAGCCAGCCATATCTTTAGTTTAGCGGCTGGTGGGATAACAGCCCCGTGCCTAACACCAAAGCCTCATAGTCGGGTATCTTCAAAGCGACTGCATTTTAAAAAACCAAAATAGCGTTCTAGTCCTCAGGGTTTTCTTTCTGGTTCATATTTTATTATCTCTGTAGTTGGAATACCTTCAAGTCCATGGCATGTCCTGGTTTAATTTTTCTCTTTTCCATTAAAAAAATCTTATAGACATTAATGCCATAGATTTGGCTGGAAAGGAAAAACAAGAGCAGAATTGCAAAATGGAAATTTCATCACCACATTGCGCTTGATGTTCATGTTGAGGTAAATTGGTGCCCGTTGGGGAAGAGCCCTGGTGGTCTCGTGGTCGTGAGGTGGACCATGACTGCTGTGGTTGGCAGTTTGAAGCCATCAGCAACCACCTGGGAAAAAGACTGGACTTTCTGCTCCCATAAACAGTTACGGTGTCGAAAACTCACCGGGGTCCCTGGGTCATTAATGGCACAAGGAATTTGGCCTGGAGTTCGGCAAGTGCGCCCACTTGGTACCCCCTGAATACAGACCAGGCTCTGGGAAGTAGTTTCCAGCTCCTGATGTGTGGGACAGCGAGGCAGGAGGCTTCCTTGAATCCTACACGTGGCACAACTCTGCCCTGTCACCTGCATTAGGGTTTGGCTTTAGGTCTGCTTTATGAGAAGTGCTCCCACTGCTAAACATAAGCTGAAAACCACAGCCCCAAGCTTTAACCAAGAAATCTGGTGACGAAGTAGGTTATGGTATTAAGTGGCTAAGCTGGAAGGCTAGCTGTTCAAAAACCTACCTGCTTCTCTGTGGGAGGAAGAGGAGGCCTCCTCCTCCAGTAAACAAGTACAATCTCGGAAATTCACAGCGGCAAATTCCCTCTGTGGGCATCATTTCAATGGCAGTGAGTTGGGGGGTTTTGGAAGTTCTACCCATCCTCTCTCTTTAAGGCACCCTGGTAGCCCAGTGCTTAGGTCTACCAGCCACTCTGCAGACAAACAGGCCTGACAATTCATTCCTGTAGGGCTTATAGCTTCTGACACCCGAGGGAGTACTCCATCTGTTCTTTAGTGCCTGAGTTGAGCATGACTTGATGGCAGTGGGTTTGAATCAACATTAGCCTCTTTTTCTACATTAACTTCAACGAAAAATTCCCGTTGTAGGCGTGGCAGTATTATTTGGGACTTTGCCACACACTGAGTTCTAAGACTGATTGTTGACTTGTAAACAGCTCCATCATTAAGAAACCTGGTGATACAAGAAGTTGAGTGCTGAGACCTAACTGAAAGTTTGAGTTCAACCTCTCCTGCAGCTCTAAGGAAGAAAAGTCTGGTGATCTGCTTCTGTACAGATGAAGCAAACAAACCCATAGAATTAAGTTCAGTACCGTCATGTCAGTTCTGGCACACAGTGACTACTTAGGGCCGTGGTTTTCAATTTGTGGATTACGACCCTTTTGGGGATCAAATGACCCTTTCACAGGGCTTGCCCAATTTATAACAGTAGCAAAATTACAGCTACTAAGTAGCAATGGAAATAATTTTGTGGTTGGGGGGGTCATCACAACAAGAGGAACTATATTAAAGGGTCACAGCATTAGGAAGGTTGATAACCACTGACCTAGGGTAAAGTGGAACTTCCTCTGAGTTTCCTGGGCTGTCAATCTTGGGGGAGTGGGGGTAGTGGGTAAGAAAGTCATAGAGATTACAGTTTAGAAAACTTTATGGGACAGTAGTTATGCTCTATCACACGGGGTTGCTGTAAATCAAAGCCAACATGGTACCCCACAACAGCAACCATAAGTCCCCTTACATCTGTACCCTCTCTCCTAGGACAGGAAGCTCATTGGCCCACCTGACTGGTGGGTAGGCAGCCCTGTCTGATCCTAGAATATAATGAATGAACCACACCGAGATGGCTAGGGATGATGACTGCCAGGACAAATGTCACCACCAGAGTATGCAGCTGTTTCTAGGACGGAAGTGGCCTGAGGATGTGATGTGGGTCTGCCCTGAAATTTTTCCTGCCACTGGATCAAGGGTGTCTAGTGGCATTTCTTGGATTTTTCCAAGTGGCTTTATTTCTGTTTCCTGTTTTCTTTTAGCAGCAGCATCTTGCATGGGTTGAAACTCCAAGCTTCTTTGAAACAGATCCCTCCATTCTGTTTCCCCTCTCTTTTCGTGGCTGGCATTTCCTTTGCGACCAGCTCGAATGAAGCCTGGGAGAACCGGCGGCCGCTCATTTGCCTGGGAAGAGAGGCTTGTCTGCAAAGCACGGGGGCCTGTTTTTCAGTTCTTTGAAACCTTTGAAACCACCTGATCTGACAGAGACTGTTTCCCTGTCTCCTTCTTGAATACTGAACCAAGCCACCGCCCTCAATTATGTAAATAAATAACTGGATTTCCCAAAGCCACTGGTGAGTTTGGGGGACCTTATCAGGGGTTGAGACCTGGCCTGCTTCTTGAGCCCTCTCTCAGCATCAGGAAGCACCTGCTAGAAGCCCTGGAGCCAGCCCAGTCAATTTAAGTCAAAAACTGGCCTAATGATCCTAGTCCTTTTTAGCAGCCAAATGAGCACCAAGTACAGCAGTGACGCCCTTAACTACGTTGAATGTCAAGAGACACCAATGAGGTTGTCTACGACCGTAAAGATAATTCAGTCTTGAAAATCTACAGGACATTTCTGCTCTGTCCTGTCTCGTCATTATGATTTGGAGTCGTAGTCCACTCAATGGCAGTGAGTAAATGAGTGTGTGTCTCACCAAAAACCAGAACCACTGCCCTCCTTTGGGTCCTGACTGAGTAGATGGAGTGAAAGTGCCCCTGAGTTTCTGAGGTGGCAAATGTTTGGGGGAGCAGTCAGTCCATCACAATCATTTGGATGTCTGTTAGACAGCCAGGCGGTCAGTCAGCTATAAAGTTGGAGACTGATTTTACTCTTGTGACTCCAGCCCAAATCCAGAGAATGGTTAAGGAAGTACTTTTTAAAGAAATATTTTGTTGTTGTGAATTAGGTGGGGGATTGCACTTATATTTTAAAGAATTCGTTTTGTGTTAGGCAACTTAAGGTTCTTATCAAACCCCTCAAAAGCTTGCCCTGCCCCTTCCCTGCACAACCCCTCTTTGGAGTACCATCTCCTCCTTAAGCCAATACCTGTCTACCTTATTGCCCATCAAAGACTCTTTCATTTGGTCTGTAATCCCCTGTCTTGATTTTTTCCTTTATGGCAAGTGATCTCAGACAATATTTGTTGTTAGAAAGTAGTTTATTTTGCCTTTTGCCTCTTCTCCTTTGGGAGAGGGGAAGGTGTGAAGCAAGATTAGAGCATCAACTTGGGAGACACTTGCCTGGGGTTTGAACATGGGTCCACATTAACCCATGGTTTCTTTGGGCATGTCACCTCATGGACCCAGACTCCCCTTCCTCTCATCACATGAGGACAGTCATTTCTCTTTGGCCCTCCACATGAGGGAAGCAGTGGCTGAATTCCCGGCTTTGTCAATGACTTGGGTGAAAATTCCTGCTTTGTTGAGAAACTAATGCTCAGAGTCAACAGGGTGCATGTGGATTTTCTTAGAGGAAGGGGGTAGCTCCGCATAACATAAGTCGCTGGCGCAGCAGCTTCACCTTCACACATGGGACGTGGTCCCTTAGCCATGGAAACCATGAGTGGCGTCCTGCCTCCTGGCTGCCACACCTGTTACCTACTGTTTCTTTCTAGAAGAATGTAAAGTCCAGGATGGAAATAGCCTCTTTAAAAAATAAAATTGGTGTCTTTGAGGCTCAAAAGGTTGCATACTTAGTGTCTGGAAAAATTACAGTATACCATCACAGTTGGTTCTGACTCATAGTGACTCTATATCCAGCAGAAGGAAACACCGCCTAGCCCTGTGTATCCTTACAATTGTTACGTTTGAGCCCATTGCTGTAGCCATCAGGCCAGTCCATCTTGTTGAGGGCGGGTTGTCTTCTTTTTCACTGACGCTCGACTCCCTCAACCCCCTACCTTACTTTTTCAAACGTGATGTCCTTCTCCAGGTATGTGAGACGGCGTGTCATCACCCTCAATTCTAAGGAGCATATTCTGGCTATGCTTGTATCGAGACTGCTTTGATTTGCTTGTTCTTCTGGCAGTCCACGGTACTTTTGTATTCTTCCTCCTCAACAACACAATTCAGAAGCCCCAAGTTTCCTTCCGTTCCTTATTGCCCAGCTGTCACATGTATATAAAGCCATTGAAAATATCTTGACCAGTCTGACCTTGGTCTTCAAAGTTAGGCCTTTGATCTTTAACATGGAAAGATACCTTTTGTAGTTGATTTGCAAAGGCACAGATAAATCTTTTGATTTGTTGGCTGTGGTTTCCATGAGCGTTGATCATGAATCCAAGGAAATGAATCTCTTGACAATGTCAGTCTTTTCAGGATGTTTATTGGTGCAGTTGTAAGGAATCTTGTGTTCTTTATATTGAATTGTAATCCATACCAACGGGTATATGTTGTCTTTCATCTTCATCAATAAGTGCTTCAAATTCAGTAAGTGCAAGCAAGGTTTATCATCTGCATACTGCAACTTGTTGATAAGCTTCCCTTCAATTCTGTGTTCCTCATATACTCCCACTTCTCTGATTGTTTGCTCAGCATACAGAGTGAATATATATAAAGAGGGAGAACCTGCATACACACTGTCTTGATTTCAAATGACTATCTCCTTGGCCCATTCTAAACATCTTCTTCCATAATAACATTTTCTAAAATCATATACAAGTACAATTTGGGTAAGCAACAAATGGGTCAATGAGGACACTACTCCTTGAGAATATGAGTTATGATTTCCTTTATGTCATCAAACTTTGATAGCAAATAAGAAGTCTACTACAGGTATGGTCCTTGTATGGTCTTGGCTGATTTTCTTTGAGCCTGGCAAGTGACCTTTAAAAGCTTTCTCTGAAGTTTACCTTCATCAGAGTCACGTGGAGGGTCTATTAAACAAAAACTTAAGTCTGGCACCCAGCACCAGAGAATTTGATTGGGGGTGTGTAGTTGGACAGTGTGGGCATTTGTCGTTTGTTTTCAGTTTCTGTCTTTGAGCTACAATTTACATAAAGTGGAATGTAAAAGCTCCATGAGTTTTGATAGATGCATCTCCTTATAGCCCTACCTCTGTCAAGATAGAGAAGATCTCAAGCATTAGTTTAGAAAGTTCTCATGTACATGTCACAGTTTGTCTTCTCTGAATTGTGCATTCTGAATGATCTTCCTGGCCTCTGGTGATTGGTGGTTGAAGTCAGAGAATGACTGTTAATGAATGCTGGACCAGCTCAGACTTGTTCCACTGGAAGATTCTGTGAATTCTGTTGTCTGAGGGTCATTACTGATAAGGAAGGACTGTATTAAAAGAAGAAAAAGAAGGGACTTTGGTGACTTGGTTGGACAAAAGCCACAGTGCATTAATCTCTGGCTCAGTCCACTCTCTGAAGGGTTGGGTGTTTCTAGTACTGAAGGGCACCCCATATTGGTGTCTCAGTCAGTCTTCTCATTTGGGGATTGGGGACACCCCCACCCCCACCAGCTTCCTGTTTTCAAAACCTCAAACTCTGCCATCAAGTTGATTCCGACTTTTAGGCCCTTATAGGACAAAGTAGAACTGCTCCCTATGGTTTCCAGGGCTGCAAAACTTGATAGAAGTAGACAGACTCATCCTTGTCCTTTGGAGCAGCTGGTGGGTTTGAACTGTTGACTTTGATGTGAGCAGTCCAGTTCTTACCCAACAGCACCACCAGGACTCCCCATATAAGCTTCTCAAAAACTCATTGCCATCAAGTCAGTTTTAGAGATTGTAACTTTTTTTTTTAACTTGGTATCTTTTTGTAATAAAAAATACAGAAACGTGCGAGATGTAAAAATTGCAGTAACTTTTACAACTTTTGCAATGTGTATGTGTATATGGTTTCGAGATTGTCTTTATTTTTTAAAATCATTTTTTTGGGGGTTTTTACACTCTTACATCTATTGTAACTCTTCATGGGAGTAAAAACTGTATCTTTCTCCTGAGGTGTGGTTTTGAACTGCTGGCCTCACAGCAGAAGTCCCCAAATATTCTAGGTCTTAAGAGGTGAGAAGAGCTGGAGAGTGAAGATTGACTGGGAGAGAGAATGAAAAATGCGGGCCTCTAGGTGACTTTTATCTGCTTTTTAAGCAACCCTGTAAATTTCTTGGGACAAACAGCTAAATCTTGTATGGAGAAATTGAGCTTCAAAGAGGAGACAGTAATTTGCCTAAGACTACAGCAACATTAGACTAGGAACCCAGCTCCTAGCCTGAGCATTTGGCTTTGTTTGTTCAGCACTGTGTGGTGATATTAACAATTACCCCTCCCCTTCCCCCTCACACACACCACAAATGACTCCACTTCAGCCTAAGGCCAGGTCCATAGGATGAACAAGAACACGGTGTATAGCACTTCTGAAACAGTTGACCACACTGGATCAGAAGGACAGCCCTTTGCCCGGGACTAGAGTTCCACAGGCAGGAGTGCTTGGGGTGGTGGTGGAATGGAAACAGTAAACACAAGAAAGAAGTAGAAAGAGTGCTGTTATTTCATGAGAATTGCAGTAGATGCCAGAAATCAAAATACAGGAATCATTAAAGTGGAAAACTTGTTTGCTCTGTCAAACTTTCACTCAAATCATAAGACAAAGCTTTCATTTTGTGTCGTACGGACATTCCCTTTGTACATTGGTAGCTTCAGACACATACCTGTATCCTCTAGGGTCAAGCTAGTTGTGGCCTTGATTTTGATGCTTTTACGATAGCTTGAGGAGCTTGAAGGATCCCGGGTGGCGTAGTGGTTAATGCATTTGACTGCGATCCCCAAGGTCAGCAGTTTGATGCCACTAGCCTCTCCTCAGAAGAAAGATGGGGCTTTTTACTCCTGTAAAGAGTTACAGTCTTAGAAATTCACAGGGGTGGCTCGGTCTTGTCCTGTCAGGTCACTATGAGTTGGCATTGACTCAATGGCAGTAAGTTGGAGTTTAAGGTAACGAGGAGAAAAAGATCTACGTATGTTTGTAGTGTTGGCTTATCACCCCGACCCACCTTCCTTAAAGTGACAGAAACATGTTAGAATTGGGGCTCTAAAGTTCCTATAGTAGCCACTAGTCAGAGATATTTAAGGAGCCCCAGTGGCATCGTAGTTTTTGCATTGGGTCACTAACTGCAGTTAGCAGTTCAAAACCACCAGCTGCTCAGCAGAAGAAAGGTGAGGCATCCTGTTTCCGTAACGATTTGCAGCCTCATCAGGATCCCAATTCTATCTTACAAATCTGGCTAGCCCAGGGAACCGGAAACATGGGGAATCTAGGACAGATGATCCCTTTAGGACCTCTGGTGAGAGTGGTGATACTGGGAGGGTGGAGAGACGGTGGAGTAGAAAGGGGGAACCAATTACAAGGATCAACATATAACCTTCTCCCTGTGGCCCAGACAGCAAGGAAGTGGCTGAAGGGAGCCATCGGACAGTGTATGGTATGACAAAATAATGATAATTTATAAATCATCAAGGGTTCATGAGGGAGTGGGGAACAGGGAGGGAAGAGACATAGGAGGGGCAAATACCAAAAGCTCAATTAGAAAGAAAATGTGTTGAGAATGATGATGGCAACCAATGTACAGATGTGCTTTGCATGCAGTAGATATATGTATTGCTTGTAGTAAGAGGTGTATGAGCCCCCAATAAAATGATTACAAACAGCAACGACGACCAACGGGAGCGGGAGAGAGGTTTGCAGCCTCAGAAACCCACAAGGGAGCTCTGCTCTGTCCTACAGGGTCACTATGAGTTGCAATCAATTTGATAGCGTTGAGTTTTCTGAGGCCCAAATGTACTTATATTTAAGCTAATTAAAATGGGGGACAAGGCAGCTGAGCCCTGGTGGTGCAGTGGTTCTGTGTGGGACTGCAGCCCACAGGGCTGATGGTTCAAATCCAGCAGCAGCTCTCCAGGAGCAAGGCTAGGCTTCCTACTTCCACCAGGGCAGTTTAATTTAATTTTTTTTTTTTAATTTAGGCATCACTGCCCTCAGGTGGTGGGAGGAGGAGGCCCAGCCTTTGCTCCTGGGAGCTGGAATTGAACCTCCAATCCAGTGGGCCACAGTCCTGCGCACAACCACTACGCCACCGGGGCTCAGCCCAGGGCAGTTTAAAATCCATCCTCTAGTTGTACAAGCCACATTTAAACTGTTGTCAAGCACCCGTAGGAGTCCAGAAGGCCCAATTGTTAAGAGCATGGCTGCTAATTTCAAACCTGAACCTACTCGTTGCTCCCTGGGAGAAAGATAAGGCCGTCTATTTCCATAAAGATCTAGAGCCTCAGAAACCCTATGGAGGGGTTCCGCTCTAGCCTCAGGATGCTGTGAGTCAGAATCCACGTGATGCATGGCAGCAGTGCAGGACACACTTGGCTTGTGGCTCCTGCAGTGTCCATGCAGAACACAAGGGAACTTCAAAAAGTTCATGGATAGAATGAAACGATAAGGAGATTTTTCCCAGGACGTTTTGAAACTTCCTATGCATCAGCTCTTCTCGATGCTGAAAGTTGTGTTGGGCATTGCTAGTCTAGGCTTAGAGTTTTTACTTTAGCCCTCTGAGCAGCTTACCTGTAACTGCTTTACAACCTCCCAATCAACTCTACAGAAGCAGCAGTTAAGAAATCAAATGACATTTTGGGCAAATCGACTATAATTGTTAAAAAGAAAATGCATCATTTGAGGAAAAGTGTGCAACCGACTTGAGCCATAATATTTTTCAATCACTTCACATGCCTGTAAAAGCTGGACCATCAATAAGGAAGACCGGGGAAGGATATATTTTACTTATAGTGTTGGCAAAGAATATTGAACATACCATGACCTAACAGAGGAACACACAAACCTGTTTTAGAGGATGTACAGTCAGAATGCTACTTAGAAGCAAGGATGGTGAGACTTCCATTTCATGCACTTGGAGGAACCAGACCTATATAAATGGATAATGATTCATGTTATTGAATAGGGAGTCACAAAATTGTGAAACCAATGCCAGCCAATGAAAATGCCAATACTATCCAAAAAAATCTACATATGTAATGTAATCTCAATCCACATCCTGTCACATTTCTTTAAAAGAGATGGAAAGGAAGAAGACCACCCCGGGTTAAGCCAAGCACTGCTAAAGAAGAATGTTTCCCGCCATGGTAGTCAAAACAACCGGGTATTGATATTTTGACCAGTGGAACAATTGACAACCCAGAGGTAAATCTGTTCATCTGTATACATTTAGTCTTTGGCACAAGACTGAATGAAGTTCAGAGAAAACATAAGTCTCTTCAACAAATGATGCTGGCAAAATGATAGCCATTTGCGGAAATATGAAACAGGATCCACCTGCGAAAATAGCTCAAGGTTTATCAAAGATCTAATTGTAAAACTGAGAACTATGTAAAGATCGTCAATGAAAAAAGGGGGACCAAAAGGGGGGGCACAAATGCAAAGGCTCAATTATCTCGCAAAAATGCACTATCAAATAGAATTAAAACTGCACAAACAGCAGAAGACAAACTAGGTGGTTAGGACCTTCAAAAGTTAAACATTTATGTCCATCAAAATACTTGGCCAGAAAAATAAAAAGAGAACCTATGGGGGAGGGGGCCGGCGGCGGAATTTGGCAGTGACAGGAGACAAGAATCTAAAACTTTAGCTCAAGAATAAAAGGACAAATAGACACTTCGTGAAAGAGGAAATTCTCATTACTAGCCAAGTTCCCTAACCCAGAAAATAGCAAATGCGAGGGTATGGAGAGGCTGAAACCTTCATATACTATTGTTGGGATTGCAAAATGGTGCAAGCACTGTGGAAAGCAATAGGGAGTTTCCTTTAAACATTGGAGCTTGGGGCTGAGCCCCGGTGGCGTAAGTGGTTGAGTGCGAAACTGCAGCCCACGGGCTTGGTGGTTCAAATCCAGCATCGGCTCTCAGGAATGGCACTGGGTATCATCCACGACTACCAGAGGCAGTGATGCCCCCCCAGAAAACAACATTGGAGCTTGAAATGCTATGTGATCCAGCAAGTCTTTCCTCTATTGGGAGAAGAGCAGGGACACACTTACACTGATGACAGCCCTATTCACAATAGCAGTAGCAAAAGGATGGAAACATTGTAACTGCATCTCAGATGATTGGATAAGTTTAGTACACACACGATTGAATTCTAAGTACTAATATCAAACTGTCATCTATTTTGCTCCAACTATATCGTTTTAAAGACTAGTAATATGTCTGTGGACCACCTCATAATGTGGACACACCTGGGGGACATTTTTTTTAATGAATCATTTTATTGGGGGCTCATACAACTCCCATCACAAGCCATATACACATCAATTGTATGCAGGCCACATTTACACACTTACTGCCATCATCACCCTAAAAACACCCTCCCTCCATCCAGGCTCCTAGTATCAGCTCCCCATATTTCCCTTCCATTCCCCCTCCCCCATGAACCCTTAGTAATTTACAAATTGCTATTATTTTCATACTGTGCACTGTCCAGTGTATCCTAACACTCGCTTCCCTGTTGTCCATGTCCCAGAGAGGAGGCTACGTGTAGATCCCTGAAGTTGGTTCTCCCTTTCTATTCCTCCATCCCTCCACCCTCCTGGTATTACCACTCCTATTACTAGTATTGAGGGATCATTTATCCTAAATTTCCCATGTTTCCAACTTCACTGTACACCCCCTGGTCTAGCAGGATTTATGTGGTAGAATTGGGATTATGATGGTGGGAGGCAGCATTTAAGAAATAGAGGAAAGTTGCATAATTCATAACTACTACCCTGTATCTTAACTGGCTCATCTTCTCCTTGCAACCCGTCTGCAAGAGGATGTCGCTTCACCTATTGATGGGTTTTGGGTCCCCAATATGTACTCCCCCTCATTAATAATGACATAATTTTAGCTCTTTGATGCCTGACACCAGATCCCTTCATCACCTGGTGATCACCCAGGCTGGTGTGCTTCTTCCATGTGGGCTTTGTTGCTTCTGAGCTGAATGGCCGCTTGTTTACTCAAGCCTTAAAGACCCCAGATGCTATATCTTTTGATAGCCGGGCACCATCCACTTTCTTCACCACGTTAGCTTATGCACACATTTGACTTGGTGGACATTTTGCTGAATGAATTTATCCCTTTGCACATAGACAAATATTGTATGAGGTCACTATTATGAAAACTCAAGGAAAGGTTTTGACACAAAAAGACATTCTTTGATGGTTATAGGTGGTGGGGTGTAATTTATTAACTAGTAAGCAGACAGGTATTAACTCAGGTAAAGGGGGAAAGCATTCTACAATAAAGAAGAGTTCAACAAGAATGATGAAAGCAAAGGGAGGCAATGGGAGAGGTTTAAGAATTAAATGCTACTATATATGAGCGGCTCTGTAGTAGACACTCAAGCCAAACAGGTACTGTATATATATTTGACAGAACACTTTCTTCTTTATAGCTCTGTATGTACTACAAAGATATCCCTGACTTTTAACCATAACCAGAGTGATTGAGTTTGGGTTCAGGACTGCAGTCTTGAGGACCACAAGACCATTTGCTATAAGATAGTCCACAAAGACAATGTTCCACATCCTACTTTGGTAAATAGCAACTGGGGTCTTAAAAACTTGAGCAGCCATCTAAAGTGCAGCTAGTGGTCTTCCTTTCTGCAGGGGGGAAAAAAAAAAAGCTAAGAAAGTCAAAGATGCATGGGAACAATGGTCCAAAGAATTCAAGTACCATGAGAACCTCAACCTCCATGCTCTGAAACCAGAAGAACTAGACTGTGCCCAGATACAACTACTGCTTTGAAAAAGGGTCATATAACAAGGGCCTGCATCGGATGGGAACACAATGTGAAACAAACCCCCAAAAGATCAGGGTTATTGGTTGGCTGGACACTAACATAGGCACTCTTTGCCCTCCTCCCCAAGACTAAGGCCCGTAGTCACCTTTCAGACCTGGAACTGCACACTCAGACACACAAGGCCTGTGGCTCAATTTCCATCCACACAATAGGCTGCTAAAGTAAACAATAACACCAGGGAGGCATACACTCAGCTGAACAGTAATCCCTTGGAGATCAAAAGGGCATTCGCCCAGAGACATAGTTCCTAAGGCAGAAGTGGTTAGGAAAGGTGGAGGAACGGAAACAGGAAGCACTCGGAGGAAATAGGAGAAGTGATGTGCTATTATGAGGATTGCAGTCAATGACATGAAACAATATGTATGAATTGTTGAATGGAAAATTGTTCTGTAAACCTTCACCCAATTCACAATAAAAAGTGAAGAGGGTTGAGTTCCAAAACAAAATTGTGTCAAACAGTTGGACCTCATGAACTAACTTAAGAAATAGTATTATACTCTTCATTTCTGTACATTATTATTACTCCTCAGAATTGGGTAGTTTGGTTTCCACTTCTACCTATTGGTCCAGCTGTGGGTGTATTCAAGGTCAGAATTGGGCTCATCCACATGTCAAGCACACAAAACAAGACCAATGCCAAGGCCTAACTGATTTGGCTGGTGATGATACAACTGTTAGTTTATTGGTTTATTACTTATATAGATCTAATATAGACAACAGACAACCCCTTCTGGGTTCCCAAAGTTGCCCGTTCTGTGTACCCTCCCCCCCCCACCCCCCACACACCACATACACACCATTGAGACAGTAAAGAGGAATTACTGCAGTATGACTTGTAGAATACAGTGGTGAGCTGTCTGCTCTAGACAGCAGCCAAGCTGCTGAATATTCTGCAACGGTTAGGGGTCATGGGTCAATAAGCTTCACTCCTCATTGGAATCTCGAAAGCAGTGAGAAATAGTCTCATGACAACCTTCTGGTGGTGGCAGAGAGGTGATTGCAAAATGGTCTGAAAGTGTGCCTCCCACTCTATCCTACTGCAGAAGGAGGTTCACAAAGTCTTCCATCAAGACCAGTGTGAACCTGGATTCACACCTTTGCTTCTGTGGCCTGCGTCGATGTGAGCAAGATCCCCACGATGGGGCCCTTCCCTTTAGCCCTCCATCCCCCAAGTATCAGCCTCGGCGCCCTTATCTGACTCTGGTACACGCCAGGGCTGTGTAGAAATAAGTGTCAGTTTCACACAAACTGGTGGTTAAAGACCTCAAAGCCAGAGACCGTATTGAGTGTAGCTTTTTACACACTCATGTGGCCGATACTTGGTATAGTGTCACTATGAGCTGGAATTAACTTGATAGTGCTGCCTGGTTTCTCCAGTTGTCAGGAAATGAGTCCCCCAAACACAAAGTTAGAAACACGAAGGGCCTGCCCACACCCCCTCTAACAACCTGGTATACTTTCTGTAAAAGAACTTAGAATAACCTTTGCGTGGGGGCTAACACAATAGGATCAGCCCAGATGGTCAGTTTTTTCTTTATTAAAATCCATCTGCAATACTAGATTCTAGGCACTCTGCTAAACACTTAACAGTGCCTCTTGCTTCCTACGGAGGGTGGGCCCAGGAATGACTTGAACCTGACAGACCGGGGCAGACCCAGCTCTGGGTGTGACCTCTTCTCTAAGCAAAATTGCAGAGCAGACATGCTAAAACATAGGGATCCCCGGGAAGTGAGGAATGGGCATGAAACCGTCATCGCTGGTGTCATTAGTTCCCGATCTATAGTGGCTGTCTCCAAGGTACCCGCAGCATGGCTCAGATATGAGCTCATCAATCCTCCCCCAGCCGCCATGAAGTAGGCAGCCCCCTTGCTCTCAGGATTAGAGAGAATGGGGTCCTTATGTGACCAGCCCAAGGTCATGCAGGGTGATGAAGCCCAGCATATAATTTATTGCTGCTAATACTCTCCCTCTCCTGCTGGTAGCAGACAACACAGGACTATTCTAATCAAGCGTCCCTTCCTAGGCTCGTCTCTGTCCTTGCCTGGGAAACCTAACAGGATGACTACAGGGAGGAAAGGGCGGACATGTGTCTATAGCCTGTGAGTGTAGCCAGCGAGACTTCAAGTTGCTTAAGCAGTCTCTCCCTCCTGAGGCCACTGACCTTTCTGGACTTACCACCGGTGGCCTGAACTGCACCCTTAGTGTTGGGTCTCATGCTTGATTCCATGGCCTTATGGGCATTGTATGGGCAGTGCTAGCCAACTTCCCTTTTACAGCCGCTGTGAGCTGCTGCTCCAGGTCTCTGTCTGTCTATGTTGATTAGAACTTCTTGCACCCAGAGATAGCATGTCTTAATCCTCAGCTTCAAACCTTGAAATAAGTCCTTAAACTCAGCAGCCTCCTTCCTCTTTTAGAGTCTGTGGCAATCTAGCATGGAGTAATTCTATTGGCCCTGTTTTTCAAACCCACCAGCCAAGGCTGCCAGCTTCCATAAAGATTTACAGCCTCAGAGTCACTGTGGATGAGTCAGAATTGACTTGATGGCAGTGAGCTCAGTTCTGGCTTAAGGAGCGGGGAGTGGTATCTCGCTGTGACTTCAATTTGTATTTCCCTGGTGGCGCTGATGTGCAATATCTAGTCCTGTTCTTATTGGCCATTTCCCTATCTTTCAAGAAGTAACTATTCAGATGCCTTGCCTGTTTTTAAACTGAATTATTTGCCTTTTTATTGTTGAACTGTTGGGTGGTGGTGGGGGCGGGGTATATTCTGGATACATATTCCTTAGCAGATACATAATTTGCCTTTCCTTACTCCTGTTCATTGTGGGGATTTCATTTCCCCGATGGTGTCCTGTATAGCACAGGAGTTTGTAATATTTATAGAATCTAGTTTTTCTATTGATCATAGAAATCATGCCATTGGTGGCCCACAGCTTCTCCCTATCCTATCCATTTTGATTCCCGCCATCCTGGTGAGTGATAAAGCAGCCCTGGTGGCACTGTCAGGAAAGCACCAGGCTGCAAATTCCAAGGTTAATGGTTCAGACCAACCAATCTCCTCCTCAGCAGAAAACTTGAGTCTGTCTTCTCCTCTAAAGCCGTACACCCTCAGAAAGCCATTCAGATGGTTCAAATGGAACTTGGAGGTGATGTGACCCTTCCAAGTCCTCATAGGAGTTAAGTGACCGTGCTAAGGACTGTCACCTCCCTGCCACAGGCCAGGGTAGCACTGAATCCATGCTGCTGTGCAGTTCCCTAGTGGTGCCAGCTGCAAATGACAAACCCTGCTCTTGGTTGGACGCTAAGGTGCTTCTAAGAACCTTACTTCTAAGGTGCTGGATTCTCAGAAGACTTGTTCAGGAAATGCTGCCATTTCCTGCTCTTCTAGGGACAGAGTTTCTGCAGAAAAAGAAACATTGCCTCTTCTTGTCTGGGAGGTAATGAACCTGCCTCTTTAAGGTCTGGTCTGCCTCCTCTATTTTGAAAACTCAATGTGTTAGTCTAGGTTGACTAGAAAACCAAATCTAGAGACACATGTGTATAAGAGAGAGCTTTATATAAAGAACAATTGAACATCGATAAAACATTTCTAGCCCAGTCCAGATCAAGTCCACAAGTCTGATATTAGTCCATATGTCTGATACCAGTCTATACATTTCTCTTCTTCAGACTCATACAACACATGCAATAATGCCGAATACAAGAAGATCTCAGGCCAGTGGGTGGAAAGTCTTGTAGATCCAGTGGCAATGGAAAGACACATCTCAGCGCTGGCGTGAGTGTCTAGGAAAGCATTGGGCTGCTAACTCAAGGGCTCTGGCTCCATCAGTTTAGCTCCATGTGGCTTGTCAGCAGGAAGATGAACTAGAGAGAGGCAGTCTGGCCTCCAGTGAGCTATTTATCTCCATTGCACCTCCAAATGAGGTCATCAAACTGTGGCCTGATTGATAGGCTAAACTCCACCCCTTCACCTAAATATCTTCAAATTGACCCCAGATTATGTATCCATCACACTCAAGATAAAGGCCAACTGGCTTTAGTAATTCCATTGACCACCTGTAAGGCATCTCCAAATCTCAGGAGTGATTGTCTCTATTTTGGAAATGTACTATAATAGGAGTATGCATTTTCAGGCACAGAGTGGAGGGGTTTGAGTTTGTTGTAGACTTGTTGCTTTTGATTGTTGAGTATCAAACAGAGGAAAGAGAATTCTGGTGTCACTTCCCACCCCATTTAATGTGATCACCTTGAGCCAGCACCTATTTGGAGAGAAACAAAGCTGACCTGCTGTCACGCTCTGGTGGTGCAGCACTGACGAGCTTAGCAGATCACCCGAAGGTGGGTGGTCAGAACCCACCAGGGACCACCTGATGGTCTGTTTCCACGATGATTTCAGCCTTTTTAACGGCACAGGCCAGAGGGTTTGAGTGTGTACTCACTGCAATGAGCTCATCAAACGTCCATCCTTGAGCTGCCTTGCCCCAGAAGTCTATGTCCGTCGAGGTATGTCTGCGAAGCATCCCCTCTAGCCACCCAGATCCCCAAGATGGAAATTCCAAGTGGAGACATACCAATGAGACCTGACAAAGTGCCATTGCATGGGGTCTGAGGTTGTGTACTGAGGTGAGAAGACGGGCTGGTGACTGGTTCTGCAAAGATTACAGGTGAGCAAATCTGATGGGGCGGCTAGCTGGGTTCTACCCCACCAGACGCTTCTGAGATGCAAAGGGCTGATTGTGCCCCAGGAGGATTCCAAGGAGAAGATCACAAGCCCACAGCAGCCACAGCCAGCTCCTCTGCTGTCCTGGGGCAAGTTCTGCCCCCGTTGCTATGACAACCGAGGGAGGACCTGTGTTCAGGTACTTCTGGATTCTAGATCCAGAGAAAATGTTGGCCTTGTGTGTTCGCAGAACAGCCAAGTTGTCCATTTTCTTTGTACACAGAGGGAGATGGGCAGAGTAGGAAGGAATCCTTGTGATTCAGGAGACAGATGGGTGGAACAACCCCTTCCCAATCCTACACATAAATTATAAGCCTTGATTCTAGCAACTGCACCTTTGAAGAAAAGGTCTCAGGCTGTCTCATGTGAAACTCTGCCCCACAGCGACACTCTACCCTGGCCAACAGCAGGCAGGGACAAAAGGAAGGAAGTTTCCCTTTTAAATCCACAGGAATTTTTGGATGAGATAATATTTCAGACTGAAATGTCTCGTCTTCCTCTGAGCTCGGTGTTTGGCTCCTGTGTAACAGTAACCCACTTAGAAGGCGGCAGTCTTTTGAAGTTATTCTAAGCCCTCAGCGGAGCATGGAGATATTCTAACCTTGGATAAAAGCACCACCCAGCCCTGGTTTCAGTTTTACCCTTTCAGACATGTGGAAAGTGCCCCTGTATATCTCAAGGATTTTCTACTGAAAGCGTCTTAAAGAACTGCTCGTGGTTTCAAAGCGTGGCTTGGCATCTCGTCCTCCAGGGAGCGTGTTTCTGTTTCTCCAGCTATTTAACCTGGCCTGACTTGGTTCTTTGGCTTAGAAGTTTCCAGAGATTCTTTGTCCATGAATAAAACAGTGAAACTGTGATAGTCAACTACATTGGGCTCTGGGGAAAACTGAGCAAGGTACATCCTTATATTTTGCAGGTTCTATGTCACGGGTACAAACACGGTACCCGGCACCAAAGATGGACAGGTGGCTGCATGGTCTGTGAGCACATTTGCCTCGGCAGGTCCTGACTCAGAATCGCCAGTGGGGCGGTCTGTGGAGTTTATGGGATGGCTCTGTTTCTGGGAGAGAACCGGGACTTCTCAGAACAATCACTGTGTTTATTGTGTCTGCCATCTGTGAACCACCCAGGCCCACATCATACTCTGGTGCCACCTGGGAGTTATTTCTGGGTGTGGGGATGGTGAGGGCTGCTGGCTCCTTCTGCCCATGCTACCCTTAGTCATCCCCTCTGTGTAGTGTCCCCAGGTGTCCTCAGGCCCCTGGACAGTTTCCAGAGTCACTGTCCTAGCCAGGGTCCTTCCCTCAGTGCTTTCTCCCCTGTGCAAGTGGAATAGATACGTACATACGTGGAATTTTGTCTGGACCATCAAATGTCTGAGTGCCTCCTGTATGCCACCATTGACGGTAGGGATACACTGATGAGCAGAAGTGGTAGTAGGGCTGGATCTCATAGGGCTGTCTGAACAAACCAAAAGAGTAGACAGCACAGAGCAGAGGTTCTCAACGTTCCTAATGCGGCAACCCTCTAATGCAGTTCTTCATGTGGTGGTGACCCCCACCCCCCCAGCCATAACATTATTGTTGCTGCTTCATAACTGTAATTTTGCTACTGTTAGGAATCAGGCCACCCCTGTGAAAGGGTCATTTGACCCCCCAAAAAAGGTCGCGACCCACAGGTTGAGAACTACGGCCATAGATTGTTATTGTGATGTGAGGAGCATGGGTGGGGAGACTCTTGCTCAGATAGTCATGAGACATCTGAGGAGGGGGCTTTTGAGCTCAGCACTTTCACACACCAAAACAAGCAAGCTCACTTCCATTCAGTTGATTGCAATCCCCTAGCAACCCGTCAGACAGGGTAGAACTGCTTCTGTGGAGTTCCACGGCGATAACTGTTTACAAGCATAGAAAGCCTCCTCTTCCTCCAGAGAGCAGCTGGTGATTTCAAACCGCTGACTTTTCCGTTCACAAGTTGACAGCCCAACTCCTCAACCACTCCGCGTGCCCCCAGGGCTTGCAACCTAGGCAGTGCGCACAGCATGCTGGACTAAATTTGAAGAACTGAGGTCTTGGGAAACTTGGCGGGGGGGTGTCCCAGGAAGGTGGGCAACCGATGCCCTCCTAGAGCACTTCCATCTTCCTCAGTGTGGTGGCAGTCCCCAAGGATTTAAGACTCAGCTGCCCCGATGCGATTTAGATCTGAGCCGGGACCCTGGGTGCTGTGCAGAGGCTGAATTACAAGAAACAAGAACAGAGGGGGGGCAAGTTATTGGCGGGGATTGTCCAGACTGGGCTTGTGGCGGGGAAGACAAGAGAAGACGTCTTGCTGCAGTCTCTTTTTTACCCCCTTTCAGTGTTCTATAAGTCATTTTATTCAGAGTTCTTACTGTTCTTATAACAATCCATCAATTGGGGCTGAGCCCCGGTGGCATAGTGGTTGTGTGCAGGACTGCAGCCCACTGGGATGGAGGTTCAATTCCAGCAGCGGCTCCACAGGAGCAAAGGCTGGGCCTCCTACTTCCACCACCAGAGGGCAGTGGTGCCCCCTCCCCAAAAAAAACCAGAAACAATCCATCAGTTGTTTTAAGCACAAATGTGCATATGTTGCCATCATTTTCAAAACATTTTCTTTCTACTTAAGCCCATATATCAGCTCTTCTCTTTTCCCTCCCCCCCTTGACCCCTTGATAAATTATAAATTATTATTATTTTCATATCTTACACTGTCTCCCTTTACAGAAACATGTTGTTTGTCCTCCTGGGCAGGGAGGTGGGGGGGCGGGGGCGGGTAGGGGTGGTGGTGCTGCTGCAGTATTTTTTTTCCCCCCACGACGGAGTTATTTATTTAAGTCATCTCCAAGAAAAGGTGCACTTCAGGTCCCGTACATTTTGTGGTGCACATGCAGAATAATGGTTCCATCCAGTGCTGTGACCCCAGTCTGGGTCCAGGTTCTCTTCAGTCATCTTCATAGCCAGTTGGAAGTGGATTCACATGAGGATTATGAAACAGGGTATGGTTACCATCTCCCCAGGGAAAAAAGCTTGGAGTCGGACCTGATGTGGAGGTGAGGGTAGGCCACGAACTCTGGTCGCTCGTGCTGTGACTTCTGGGAGGTGCTCAGCATGCTCACTCCCACCCCCAGAGGGCGACGAAGAAGGTGAGCGCCTTCCACATTCGAGCTGAGCCCTCCTTGCTGTGGGTGCCGCAGTCTCTCAATGCGTACCTCAGACGTGTCATTCTGCTTTGCAGACATGTGCATCTCTAGAAAAACAAGAACAGTTTTTCTTTAAAACAATGCATGTGTACTTATAGCGAATACTTATATTTCATTTATATTTATAAAAAGGGATTATAATTTACAGTAATAACTTGGGCAGCAATTCTCACCATTCAGTGCTTTCTACTCATCTCTGTAGTTCTAAGTAACATGCTTATACTCTTGCTTATTTTCAGTCTGTTTCAAAATGATTTTTTTGGCTCACTATTCTGGAAAATGAAAGTTTTGTTCTCTTAGAAACCCCTACCCCCCTTGTTCTTTCAGTCTGTCTGTCTGTCTGCTTCACTCACTCATCACCTCCCCAGAGTCTTTCAGTATAGTTACATTACAGTTTATGGCTGATGGGGTTCTCAGCCAGGCCATTCCATGGATTCACTCCAGCAGGACTTTTTCTTGTCTGCAAACTTAATGCTGTCCCTTCCCCACCTATAGTTAGCACCACAGCTACCAAAGTTCATTCTCACCTTCAGGATGATAGCACCCTTCTCAAGACCATCAAATTCAATGGCTCATCATGGGGATTTGCGTTTGGTTGGTTTTCTTGCTCTCTGAGCTTGTGTAAAAGCATCCTCCCTGGGATTTCCCATTGCCAGAGTCCTGGGAATTCCCTTTACCTTTCTTCTCTGTTGGATTCTCTGTTCCCTGCATTCCACACGAACTTCTTCCTTGCTTTGTTTTCCCGGTTTTTTTTTTTTTTTAAGCTGCTGAGGATGTGAGACCTTGTTCTGCCCCTTTTTAAGCCTAGTCCCCTGGTGTCCCTATGAAGTGCAGCTGTGTTCTTCTCTGTGGTGAGATTGCTGCTGCCTCCACTGGGTGGCTCCATAGCAGGACCAAGAAGCTACCACTATGGCCCTGGTGCCATTGCCAGTAGCAAAACAAATGTGTGTGGTTTTTTTTTTTCTTTCTTAGACTTATCTTTGGGGACATGATAATCAATGACTATAAGAGGAGTCTGGGTCTTCTTAAGTTCACCCAGCATTTTCGTTAGCTCCTGGCCTTTTGGCCTTGGTCCTTCATAGAGCCAAGTGAGACCCAACTGGCTTCCCCAAAACACAGAGCACAGAGGCACGGCAGCAGCCCTGCCTCCGTCCCTTGGCTGCCAGCAGCCCTTAACCTTGCCGAGAGCCCAAGACCAAAGCACTTTGTCAGCGGATTCATGGAGGAGTTTGGGTTTGGCTTGTCTTCAAGTGTCAATCCACCTTCTCTTTCTTTAGAGTTCCCTGTCCAGGGGAGTCTTGTCCTGTTTCTCAAATCTATTTGCCTTTTTAAAAATGTTATCATCAGTTGTTCGTTTGGACCTTCTAGAGTTCATTTCGTGTGTGTGTGTGTGTGTGTGTGTGTGTGTGTGTGTGGTGAAAATGCACATAACAAAATATACGCGCTCTCAGCACCTTCTACATTCTTCAAGTTGTGCAACCATTCTCCGCCCCTCTCTGGGTTGTTTCACCAGCATGCCTGTAATCTGAGGGACGCTAAGCAAAACCTCTGAATCCTTAGACAGGTTTTCAGCCACTTTTAACTTTCCTGAGATTAATTACGGAAGCAAATATCTTAAATTGCAAACATCTGATCAAGTACACCTTACACATATAATCATTTGAAGAAAAAAAGCCAATCCTTTTTGAACACGTATGTACTGCTTTTAGTTCAACGATAACATGTTTGAACATTGGCCACTGCAGAGATCTTGCGATTCACGCTGAATGATGAAGCGCACACACCGGTGTTGGAGGTAGTAGTCGTTGCTTGCTTTAGAGGGCAATGATAGGGCCAGGCAGACGGTCCCTCTCAGGGTTAAGCAAATAAACCGGGAGCTCTTATAGATATTTACAAATAAAATTTAAAAAATGATAATTATAAAGACTCATTTAAAAAATTTGCTGCAAACTTGGCGGTTCAAACCCAGCAACTCTGGGAGGAAGATACAGTTAACTGCTCCTGTGAAGATTTACAGGAACCCTATAAATTTGATATAAGTCAGAATGAACTCAATTACAGTGGGTTTTTTTGTATATTTAAAAATGTCCTGGGCTGAGCCCCGGTGGCGTAGTGGTTGTGCGCTTGACTGCGGCCCACTGGGATGGAGGTTCAGTTCCAGCAGTGGGGCTGGGCCTCCTACTCCCACCACCAGAGAGCAGTGATGCCCCAAAACAAAAAAAATGCCCTGACTTTGGAAATGGCAAATGAATAGTTACATTAGATATGTACAATTGACTTGATGAAATTATGATCGATTTCCTAAAATGAAGTTGTTCAATAGATTTTTGATGATTACAAAAAATAGCAACAAATAAACCAAAAACAAAGTCATTACCACCAAGTTTATTCCAACTCACAGTGACCTCATAGGGTCGAGTAGAATTGCCCCTGTGGGTTTCCAGGACTGTAAATCTTTACAGGAACACTAAGCCTCCTCTTTCTCCCTAGGACCAGTGGTGGGTTTGAACACTGACTTTGCAGTTAGCTGTCCAAATGTAACATACCATGCCACCTGGGCTCCTTACATCATGGTTAAGAGGTCATTATTTTCTATAGATGATCATTTAGAAAAGGACTTTGGCCCCCTTTTAAGTTAGGGCTTAATCTTTCTTAGAAAAGGTTAGAGCAATTTAATCAGGACTTACTTTGAAAAATGAAGCTTAACATGGTAGTTTGCTTTTTCAGTTTAACAAGATAAATTCCATTGCAGCAGCACAGTCATTTCTGAGAATACAGAAGACTAAACCCTGTGCAGGCAGCAAAACTAGACAGATGATGTGACATCTCTCACCCTGAACACCAGGCACATTGAAGAACTCGTCACTTTCCGCAAAGTCCCATCGTTCTTCAGTCATGCTGGGAGGGGTTTCTTCTTCTCGAGTGCTCTTTGCCACTGACTTTGAGTGGGATCCATCATTGGCTAATCAGACTTTAGGAGTCCAACTTGCAATTTGGCTTAGTGAGTAACTGAAGTAATTTGTAAGGCACCACTATCTGTTATCCCCACAATTCACAGGAGATCGCACGCGATAAGAATGAACGGGGATCAAAGACATGCACATAGGGTCATAGTGGGTGCTCAGCAGTGGGAAAGCTGCGTGACTCCCTCGTCTCTCTCCCCCTGCTTGCCATATTCTTTGGCACCTTATGCTGCTGTGCACTTCCATGAGGGATACTTTGTGCCATGTGACTGTGTCTGCTTCTGTGGAAAGCTCTGCTGAGTGGATCACTTTGCAGCCCTTGGGAAGAGGAGCCTCTGGGGAGAGGCTCACAGCTGGAGACCTGGAGTAGCAGGAGGCCCATAATGTTTCATGGTTTGTGCTCCGAGACTCCCCAACACCAGCAAAAGTATCAGGGTTGCAAAGGTCTGGGTGCAGAGAGGAGGTGGGCAGCCCCAGGAGCCAGGGCACCTGCAAAAGCAAACTGGATGGACGCTCAGGGGAGAAGCAGATGGGGTGACACTGGGAAGACAGTAGCGATCAGGAGAAAGGTTTTTGACACTCTGAGGTGCAAGTTTAGTGACCTGTTTACCCTCCACATGAAGCGCTGCTGGGGTAGTGGTTACATGTTTGTGAGTTGAGCTGCTAACCTCAAGGTCACTAGCTGGAAACGGCCAGCTGCTCTGCAGGAGAAAGACCAGACTTTCTACTCCGTAGGGATACAGTCTCAGAAACCCACAGGAGCACCTCTGCCCTGCCGCAGAGGGTAAGCTGATGGCGCAGTGGGTTAAGTGCCGGGCTGCTAATCACAAGCTTTGTGCTCAAGCTCATCAGCTGCTCCCAGGGAGAAGATGAGAGGTCCGCGGTCTCAGACGGCCCTAAAGATCAGTCCTGCTCTGTCCCACAGGGTCACTTTGAGGCAGAACCAACTCCATGGCTGTGAGCTTTTACCCTCCCCAGCACAACTACCCAGGCCAACGAATTGCACCCCTTGGCACATTAGAGAAATTCCTCTGGGGTTCTGAAAGCTTTGATCCCTGTTCAGATGTCAACACTTTCGACAGGGCTGACATTTTCAGTGCTAGCAGTAACCCCAGCGTGAGGGGAAGACTTGCTAGGGAGCTCGGAGGAAAATGGGCAGGGTGCCTGCAGAGGGGGCCCAGCCCCTGCAAGGGGAGCTGGCCTGGCACCAGACTCGCGGGTGTGTTTGAGGCTAGCATAGTTCAGATTTGCACATGCCTCAGGAAGCCAGGCCTCTCCTTGCCCCTGAGCTCCAGCAGGGGGTGGGGCAGTGGCAGCGGCGGCAGGCAGGCAGGCAGGCCCTTCCTCTTCCACCTCCTCTCCCAGCGTGCCACTTGCCCTGGCTTTCCCTTCAGCTGCCCTCCATGGTCTCTCAGTCACTCACCCTGCCACCCCCCTTGACTCCTTGCTCCTCACTCTGCATCCACGATGTATAGCAGCTGAGAGCATGTAATTTGGCTGTGGGTCACGGAGCCGTATTGGCGTACTAGGTTATCCATCGGGCTGCTAACCACAGGTCGGTAATGCAAATCTGCCGGCCATCCCAAGGGAGAGAGAGGAGGCAGTTTGTTCTCGTAGAGTTCCAGCCTCGGAAACCTCGAGGCCGTGTTCCATGGAACAGTGTGACCATATCAAGATGTCCCACTCCCTTAAAAAGTGACAGTCTCGGAGACCCACAGGGGCAGTTCTGCCCTGCTATATATAGGGTTGTTGTGAATCAGAATTAATTTAGTGGCAGTGTTTTTGGAAGTTTTTTTTTTTTTTTTGAGGCAATGCTTACTGTAGCCAAGAACCATTAATTAGAAAAAAAAAAAAAAAAACCCTTTCCGTCTGTGTGGAGCTGTAACTCACCGATGTATATCCTGAGTCCTCGTGATGTATTTTGCAACATAATTTGCTTCTCCCAAGCCATAAAACCAAACTCACTGCCGTTGAGTCAATGCAGCTGGTAGTGACTCCAGGACAGTTTCTGAGGCTGTCACTTTACAGGAGTGGAAGCCCACTTTTCTCCCAAGGAATAGCTTAGTGGTTTTGAATCGCTGCCTTGCAAATGACAGTCCACCACCCTAACCAGTAGCCACTATACCATCAAGGCCCTATTGACTTGCCCAAGGACCCGTTTTTCACCACGCTGGGCAAGTATTCTATAGGAACTCCTGTTAGGTAGACCCTATCGAAAGATGCTCATAAATAAAATTGCATGTGTGTATTAACATCCACATAAACTTCGTCACTGATGGCATGCAATTCGATGGCACTCAATAAATCTGTAATGTACAAACACTTTCATCACACTCAAATCAAATCCCATTCCCACTATGGAGTCCCTCATGATTCTCTCCCCCACCCGGACCCGAATACTGGCACTCACTAATATGCTTCCTGTGCCTGAGTTTTGAAGTTGCAGCTCATGGGATCATGCTCTGTGCAGCCTTTTGCAGCTTGCTTCAGTTAAACTTCAATGTAGTGACAAGTTTTAGATTGGGATAGTTATTCCTGTACTCCCTGCCCCCAACACAGCTCTCTGCCGTCAGCCAAACCCGCTACATGTGTAAGTACCAGAGAGCCCCTATCCATCTGGAAACCACCGAGCCCTGTGAGCAGCTTAGGAATACCTTTGGGGGTGGGGGTAAAAAAAAGTCAGTTGTTTGGAGACCACTGCAATGACTTGTGTGAATGCCATCCTGCTTGGAGCCAGCCCCGGAGCCCTCTCCTGGAGGTTGAGGTGCAGCTGTCTTAAATTGTCCTCCCACTTCCTCTTTCCTGCTGGAGGGCTGTGTCTCAAGCTGCTCATCCTTGAAGAAGCAGGGAGCAGCCCAGAATGCTCTCAGCCCTGCAGGGATGCACCACACAGCAGCACCCGCTTCGCTTCCTCAGACATGTCTTGAGCTGATGACTCGTGCAAAAACGGGGGTCCCAGGGCTTTTCCAGCTGTGTGAAGGAGCTTCAAAATGTTGATGGGAAAGTGGAATTTAAAAGTAAAGGAGTTTTCCCGTGGGCTTTTTGAAGTTCCCTTGGATCTTTGAATTTCCAGGACCTGGGTTATCTGGCACCCATGTGAGAGAACCCATGTCGTCCTAGACTACATCAACTGCCTCTCCCCAGTGTTCAGATGGAGTGATGTGACACTTTCCCTGTCTCGGGGGTTCTCGCAACGCTTTTCTTACTGTTCTGTGCAATGCCAAAGGTCTGGTGTCATTCAGAACTGTCTCTTGTGTGCAGGCATAAAGTGTCTTATGTTCAGAAGTTATGCCAGTCTTCTGCCTAAGAACCTGTGTTGATGGCCTGGAGACCAAATGTCTGTCTTGCTTCCAAGCTCCTGTCTCTTGCTGTGACTCTTCTTACCACTCACTTAGCATGCTCTTCCATTTTCTCCCCGGCCCTTACTCCCCCAGCTCTGTGGGTCTCCCTAGTGATGTCAGTGTTTCTGCAGTCTTGCAGGTGAGCGCCTCTAGGTGCTTTGGGCCCAGGTTGAAGGAAATGTGTCCTTACGGTTTGGAAACAACGACGTGCACATCAATTTAGTCAGTCTCCTCTGTAAATTATTTCTCAGCTATTTAGACTGGCATTTTTATGGGAGCTGTGCTGTTTCTCTTTACCAGCCCTCATCAGGATGGTCTCCACTGGGACAATGGTCGAAGGGGAAATGATCTAAGTACACATATTTATAGGGCTAATATTAAGGAAACACATAGACAGTGGGCCTCTTCTCACGTACTCCCCCAATACAAGAACCCATTGTTCTAATAATTCAGCAGTCTGAGGTGCTCACCTTCCCAACACGATCGCTGAACAAAAAGCGGATGCAAGCTGAGCCCTGGTGGCGCAGTGGTTGTGTGCGGGGCTGTGGCCCACAGGGTCGACAGTTCAAATCCAGCAGCAGCTCTCCAGGAGCAAGGCTGGGCTTCCTACTCCCACCAGGGCAGTGATGCAGGGAAAAAAAAGGGAGGGGGGAAGACTTTAAAAAGAAAAGGGAGGGCTGATTCCCAGTAGCATAGTGGTTGTGCGAGGGACTGCGGCCCACTGCGATGGAGGTTCAATTCCAGCTCCACAGGTGCAAAGGCTAGGTCTCCTACTCCCACCACCTGAGGGCAGTGATGCCCCCCCCCCCAAAAAAAAAAAAAAGAAAAGGGAAAGTGGATGCATAAGCTTACAAAACTGTGAGACAGGATCTATACAATATAATTACCATGAAAATACATATATGTATATTTATATTTACAGTGGCTCAACTCATAGCACTGAATTCATATTTTCCGTACGTTTAAAAACTGCCACCAACCCTCCTCCTTAAGTTCTGAGGCTAGTATTGGTTGTTACCGTTATAATCCATTCTACCTGAAGGTTGACCATTGAAGCTTTCTCTCTTTCTTTCTGTAGATGCACCCACTGGGCCTGTGTAATAACAATGATGAAGAGGACTTGTATGAATATGGCTGGGTTGGAGTGGTAAAGCTGGAACAGCCAGAATTGGACCCGAAACCATGCCTGACTGTCCTGGGAAAGGTAAGCACCCACCCCCCAGCAATTACTCCACTCCAGGCTGGTCATGTCCTTCTTCCATTTCTCTATCCCGTGGACACTTGGCTGTGGAAGAGGACCTGTGCGGGCGGAGTGCCCCTTCTTAGCCGAGGCCCCAGGTCGAGGACTAAAGCCTGCCTTAGCTTGTGGCGGCTGACCAGCATACGGTTTGCATCCTCCAGATTTCTCGGCTATTGTTGGCTCCACCACATTCCCACTGTGTGGCTCTGGGCAAGCTCCTTTCCACCCATTAGTCTTCATCTGTTAATAGAAATTTGTAGTATCTTATCTGATGCCCTTCAGGCATATCAGATATTTCAGAAATCGGAGATCTGGGGGTTTGAAATGGTATCTAGTGCATCTGCTTTATGTGAAGTAGCCTTTGAGAGCCAGGCAAACATGTTCATGTTTGTGTAGCTGAAGCTCGCCTGTGTTCACATTAAGGGGATGGGGCTCACCAGAGTCTGTGTTCACCCAATGCAGACTCGGCTCTCTCAGGCCTACTTCCTGATCACTTGACATCCATTCTGTTTGGCTGCCAAGTAAATTAGGAACGAGCTTTGTGGTTTTCCAGCATTTTGTGGTAGTGGAACAGCAGGCATTATGGCCTCTCCAGTTTTGCGTCGTAGGTATTCTCGGACCACTAACTGCAAGGTCAGCAGCTCGAGGCTGCCACCTGCTCCTTGGGGGCACGGTCAGGCTTTCTCCTCTTGCAGAGGTAGAGGCCCAGCAAGCCGCAGGATCAGCTCTGCCCTGCTCCACGGGGTTGTCATGGAGTGGGTGGAGTTTGATCAGAACTTAGCTCGTGCGGTGCTTAGGGAGATGAGCTGAAGTCCCAAGGTTTGCCCGGGACATAGCAAAACTCACACTCATCAGCACCTAGTCGATGCCAATTCCTGGAGACCCCTCGGGGTCCTTCTGGTTCCTCAGACGATAACTCTTTCTGGAAATAGAAAGCTTCCTCTTCCTCCCTCTGAACGGCCGGTGGTTTTGAACGCTAACCTTGCAGCTAGCAGCCCAGTATGTAGCCACTGCACCGCGTGGGCTTCTACAGCATAGTACGCCCTCAACCAAGGTCTGCTGCTGGTGACTCCTGTCATCTCATTTAGAAGTAGAAAAAAGATTTGCTCACCCACAAGGCCAGCATTGCCTTTGACTCCAACCTAAGACAAAAGTTCACTAACTGGAAAACCATTTGTCCAGAATCTTAGAGCACAACAGGTAATGTCTGTTGGACCCTGGATTGCTGTTAAATCAAGGGAACAACTCGGAGAAAGGTGGCAGAATCCTGGCTAAAAGAAAGTTAGCCTCTCCTTAGGATCCTGACCTGAAGGCTTTCTAGGAAATGTCTCACACGGTATGGTTCTAGGTACCGGTAAAAGAGATGTTTAGGGGGAACTAGGCCTAGTTTCCGGCCTCTTGGAGGGCACAGTCTTTTGGGGAGGTACAGCCACGGACAGAACTGGTTTTGCTGTGGACCCCTCGATTTGAAAACGCCCCCGCCAGCACTTCTGGACAGTCCTTTTTTATCAGGAGATCCTCGCAGACCCAGTTGGTTTGTGAATTTTGTATCTTCCGAGGAAAGGCCTCCAGAGCCTGTCAAGTTCTTCTACTCTTTGGGAAAAAAACATGGCAATTATTCTTAGCTGTTTGGTTGACAGTCTGAGAAGCTGAATCAAGATGTGCTAAGTGGCCCAGGTTGCCCAGAGCTGCTTAGTGACGGTAAGAGAGCAGTGGTCCCCATGAGAATATCTTCGTGTTTTCCTGGGAGATTTTCCAGCTGCAACCAAAACTTGGGAACAGAGCTTTCCTTGTAAGCATTACGCTCCTTCCTCTACTCTTTACTCCTGGGCTGAAGTTGGTTTGCCCTCATCTAGAACAGCTCCATCTTGGGGCCTGAAAATGGGTTGGCACAGAGCCTGCAAGAAGTCACCCCATGCAGTCCTGGGTCGTGGTGGGGGGACTTGTTAAAGGCTCTCACCGAACCCAGCCATTTCCCTCCTGCCACTGGGACAGCCCCATGGTCTCTCTTGGGAGAGCGAGCTTTGTCTGGTTTGTCCACTGGCCAACGAAGCCAGGGAATAAAAGCTCTAGAGAAATATATTGAAACAGTAGGTACCTCTCTGGTTGATTCATTCTCCAAAACGTATTGCATGTGGGGGTCCAGAGTCCATGCATGAGGTTCTCAGCAACCTACCACCTTTCTGTTTATAGCGGCTGTGTGGTGGCCAAGCCACTAGGCTGACATCTGAGTACAGTCATTGGCAAAAGGGCAAGACAAACCCAGATCATTTGTTAAAAACCCGGGGAGTGCAGAAAGTGCTATGAGTTAGAGATCTCTCTCTCTCTCTCTCTTTTTTTCTCTCTCTCTCTCTCTCTCCCAGCTTCCTTTTAAAAAAATAATAACAAACTAACTTTGCACGCTGTGCATTCTCTTCTCTGAGCTCCCGAGGGCAGTGAGGAGAGACCAGGGGGGAAGAAAGGCAGCATGGCCCCCTGCAGGTGGTGTGACTCTGGCTCCATGTCTGGGGGCCCGCACAAGAAGAGGGAGGGCGGGCAGGAGGACTCCTCATGTCTGAGTTGAGACTTGTTGAAAAACCTAGAAGGGAGGACTCTGCCAGCGAGGCCCCGTCTGGGCTTCCGAAAGGCCTGTGAGAGCAGGGGTGGCGATTAGTCCTAGGACACAGAGCCGTGCCCTCCGTCCTCCCTCAGGATGACCCTCCCCCTGAAAATCCACGGCAGAACCTTGAAATTAGAGGGGATTGTCCTAAATTCAAAAACAAAAGTAAATGCCCCTCTAAGAGTTCAAATGAAGTTTCATTTTAAAAGCAGAAGGCATAAACTCATCACCTTGGTTTATTACTGAGTGCCTTTGAACTCCGTAGAAAAGAGCACTATAAAACTCAGGGGCAAAAAGTGATTTATGAGCCCCTCCTTGTAATCTTCTGGATTCCAGGGGAGGAGGTTCAGACATTAGGATCAGCTAAAGAGAGGCCGAGTGGGGGTGCCACTGAACCACCCACAGGGAGGCAGCAGCTGGAGTTCCAGTCCCGGTCCAGCCTGGGACCAGGCACGGACAGATCTCAACTCACTGGACCTCTGTTTCTTTGGTTACCGTGAGGAGGCTGTTCTAGATTCCTTGTCCTGCTAGTGTACTGAGCTTCTGTACTGTCTTTAAAGTCTTTGCTTGGTGTTCTAACTTGGATAGAGTCTAGCTGCAGTACTCTTCCTTGCGACTGTCTGAGTCTTAACGCATTTAAAATACAATAGAAGTGACATTTTTGAGCATCTTTCTATTAAAAGTAGGGGCCTTAAGCCATCTGCCAAGTAGAGGATACTTTAACCTCCTTTAGTCAGTGTTTATTGAGCATCTTTTAAAAAAATCTTCCCTAACATGATGCAGTTTTTAAAATTAATGTTTACCTAGAAAATCCATGTCCCATTCAATAATTCAAACACAAGTGTAGGCGTTACCTCCAATACCAACCCCCAAATTTCTGACCCCTCCTTGCTGCCTCATCTTTGGCTTTGGGCAAATAACTCCCCCATTTTCTCAGGCACACATTCCTCCCGGGTGAGGGTGTTTGTTTACCAGTCTTTTAATTGGCTGAAAGGGTAGCCTCCAAATGGTTCCAGTTCCAGGATAAAAGGACATATTAGGATGAAAGTCTCGAGGACTCCTCTCATCTCTTAGCAGTCTAGTAAGTCTGGTTTGTTAAAAAAAAAAAAAAGATTTAAATTTTGTTCTATATTTTGCTCCCACCCTAACGGGGGGACCTTCTACAGTGTGCTTGGTCAGACCTGTTGGTAGCGGGAGCCCGGTGGCACCCTCTAGTTCTAGGCTTAGGTTGGAGGAAGCTGTGGCCTTTTGGACCATGAGTCTTGTGGACTAACTGCTTCCCTGAGCCTTGGCCTTGCTCACTCTCCTTTTGCTCAGACAGGAAGAGACCATTAGTTATGTCTTCGCTGCCTCTCCACAGGTTTCTAGGACACAGATGCTACGTATCAAGCTAGGGCGTAGCACCTTACCTTTCTGACCTACGTTGTACCAGTTGACTCAGGTGATTTCCCCCAAATGATGATCTTAATGAAGCATCTTGGATTGTCCTGATAAGAGGTTTGATGGTTGACCTCAATGACTTCATCTCTTAAGGTCCATTAAGGTGTTTAGCACGCCAAGGTGTGCATGCTTTTCTAATATAGAACAGAGTTCACCTGGTACCAGCCCCACAGCTTGGGGTGGAGTCAAGCATCACTATACCTGGTACCAAGGAGCCCTCATGGAGCAACACCGGAAGCTCCAGGCTGCTACAGAGAGATTGCTAGTTCAAACCCACCCAACGACTTCATGGGAGCCAGAACCAGAGATCTGTTTCCTTAAAGATAACAGCCAAGTACTACTGTGTAAAACCTATGGTAAGATCAGACCAGCAATACCACAGAAGAAAGACCTGGCTATTGGCTCGTGTAAAGATGATGCCATGGAAACCCAGCGGAGTCGGTCTGTGATGTGTAGGTTTTATTGATTTGGTGCACTCCCCACACATGGCACACTGTGCGGACTCTGATGTCTAGAGGGGAGCCCTGAAAGAGGCTAGGGGCTTAAGGGGAGGTTGAGTGTAGTTCACAAAAAGACCAGAGGAAAGGCACCCAGCTTTTGCTCCTCTGTGAAATGGGGCCCCTGCTGCCATTGTGATTGGTGTAAAAGTCCAAGAGCCATTTGTAGAACACTTAGCCCAGGACCTGCTCCTTCCTGGTGATGGAAGTTCAGTCATGATGACCGGGAGCTCCCTCAGTGCTTTTTGTGGTGCTAAGAGCATCCTCTTTTCACGATCTAGTGGAACAGAAGTGATTTGAGATCCAAAGCAGTTTGCATTTCTCCACCAGCTATTAACCAGAACCTGATATGTAGTGGTGTGGTGGTTAAGTGTTATGCTGCGTGTGATCTGCCCGGTTGAAAAACTCCATCAGCCCCTCAGGAGAAATGCTGGACTGTCAGTTAAAGTCTCAGAAACCCACAGGAGAGTCAATAGGAGTCAGCAGGGACTCCAGGGCAGTGAGCTTGGCTTTGAGTTTTGGGATATGTCGTATAGTCATGGACAAGAGTTGTCACTCAGAAAAAGAAAGAGAGAGAGAAAGAAAGGAAAAAAAGAGCCCTGGAGGATAAGTCCCAAGGGGGACAGTTATCTGATGGTGATGGTGATGAGGGGCTTGGGTCAAGTTGTTATTTACCGAGACTTTTCTCTTCTGGGGTTTTCTGGTAAAAAATCAAGCCTAGTAAAATCATGAGGTAGCGGCTGAGCCCCGGTGGCGTAATGGTTGTGCGCGGGACTGTGGCCCACTGGGACAGAGGTTCAATTCCAGCAGTGGGGCTGGGCCTCCTACTCCCACCACCGGAGAGCAGTGATGCCAAAAAAAAAAAAAAAAAATCATGAGGTAGCAGCATTCCTCTCTTAAGGAACCCTGGTGGCACAGTGAATGGGTAAGTGCTCGTCCGCTAACTAGCCCGTCAGCCTGCTGGCAGGAGAAGGAGGGGTGGCAATCGCTCTGTGAAGATGAGGGCCTTGTAACCTCCTCAGGCGGTCTCCTGTGTCCCAGGGTCAAGGTGTACCAGAAGCACCCCAGCTGTAGCAGCAGTAGGTTTGGCTTCGTCTTTGGTGCAGGTGTGCGCTAAACCCAGGGGTTCGCAAGTGTGGCTCTAGATCCCCCACAAGATGAGAGCTGCTTCCATAGGGGTCCTCGTGTGCCATTTGCCATTTCCATCCATCTTCTTTCTCAGGCTTTCCTGGTAAACATCAATAGACACAGCATCCAGAAACACAAGTTCTTTGGATTTCGGCACCATTTTTGAAGGTGTAGAGGGAGACCAAAAAGTTGAGGACACCGACCCAAGAGTGTGCCTTCACCATTAAAATAGTGTCAGAAAGCTCAGCCGAGGGCTTCCCTCTCGTAGCGTTGAGAAAAGCAAGAAGCTAGAGAACAAAGCAGGTAATTTAAAGGAATGTGTGGTCATGAAATAGCACCCCTGCAGTAGGGGTTTGGAAGGGCAGCCCCCTCCCCTGCTCCTGACCAAACTCATGCTTAGCGCCATTGCCCTTGTGGACTCATAGCTAACCTGTAGCAGGGCTAGCAGGTGAACTACAACCAAGGGAGTGCTGTTTCCTACATTTAATAACAAGCAAGAACTTTGAACTTAAGTGACGCGGGTCTTAATATCTCCGAGGTTTGCAGTGGGGACAGAATCTTCAGTCTTGCCTCCTAGAACTCAGTCTTGCCCTCTAGAACCTTGGAATGAACTTGTGAGAGCTTGGGAAAAACCGCAGAGAAATTGACAGGCCATGTCAGTGAGGGACCTTGTCATGGAGCTGCTCATTTTGGTTTGGGTGTTCAGTGTCAGTGTCTGTTTCCTGGGGCTACCAAAGCCCCAGACCTTAGGCAAGAGTCCTCAAACTACGGCCCGAGGGCCACGTGCAGTCCGCCGAGGACATTCATCTGGCCTGCCAGGGGTTTTTGCCGCCGCTGCTGTCCTGCTTAGCAGCCAGCTCATCCCAGGCCCGCAGTGAATTTGTTCTATAGTTTTGTTTTTTCAATTATAGTCCAGCCCTCCAACGGTCTGAGGGACAGTGAACTGGCCCCCTGTTTAAAAAGTTTGAGGACCCCTGCCTTTGGCTAAGACCCACTCAGCCCTCTGGTTGAGAGCCCCATCTGAGAGGGACAGATGGTGGGAATGAAACCCTTGGGTGTGTTTGACTCTGGGGGAGGGGAGAGGGCAGCTGGCTGTTCCGTGGTCTTAGGCAGCTTCATGACTTCACAGGCGTGGGCCTTGCCAGGCCTCCTCTGGTAAGTAAAGCAAGGGAGAGCAGTTGTCACCTGTCTGAGCACAGAGCACCGTGACGACAGCTCACTGTATCCTCCTAGCACTGCAGGTACCCGCTTCAGACTCTTTCCTGTTTCTCTCCTTTCTGAGGCATGCTGTAGGGGTCCTCTTACTTACTGGTTCTCACCTGCAGGTGATTTTGCCCCCCGGGGAATATTCAAGAATATTATGGGGACCTTTTAGGTCTCTACTCTGAAATACCAACAGGTAGAGGCTTATGACTGGCATCAGTAGTAGAAGCAGAGTTCTGCTCAGCAGCCACACGCACAGACCTGCCCTAGCCTGAAGCCCAGGTTTCCTCTCCCAGAGAAGACCAGAAATGCCATTTCTTCCTCTGCTGTGCCCATGACGCTCCAGGGAGATGGCGGAACCGTGGACGCCTCTGTGACATGTTGTGTTGGTGTAAATGGTCAGCCTGACAATGGAAGAGAAGTGGAGTTACAGAAGGCTCCTGTTGCCCTGTGAGAGGTTGAAGCCACACATCCTGGGGCCAAGTGATTCTGCCCAGGTGATCTCTGGGTCACCACTGGGCTGATTAATTTCCCTTATCTTCTTCGTTTTTTTACCCCCCACCCCAAAATGGTGATTATGAGAATTTAAAATGTTAATCTTTTAATATGTAAGAACCCAACTAATATCCTTTTTCTCTCTGTCAATAAAAGTACTCCTCCCAGCACAGGGGAATTCTGTTTTAAAGGTGAGTGAAGTCAGTCTGGGGTCAGGGTCAGAGAGGACTTTGGGAAGGGTCCTTAGATTGCATTTTAAGAGCCTTTTGGGAGCTCTGGTGACGCAGTGGTTACTTGTTGGACTGTGACCAGCAGAGTCATCACTTGAAAAGCCACCAGCCGCACTGCAAAAGAAAGCTGAGACTTTCTACTCCCATAACAGTTATAGTCTCGACTCACAGGCCACTTCTCCCCTGTCATATAGGGTCATCACGAGTTGTCCTTGATTAGAGGGTGTTCTTTGTTTTGGTGAAGACCCTCCATGTTTGTTCTAAGGAACTTGGTAAAATAGATCAGAAGGAAAAGATTGGTGTGATGTATTGGGAAAACTGAGGGAACCCCACTGTTCTTGGGAGGTCACCAGTCTGAGTTGAAATTTCCAAACTCCTAATTCGGCGCTCTTCTTCTACATCTAAACCAACCTCTTGGTTAAAAGGGGATCTTAAGCCCAATACTAGTTTTGTGTTTTCCTTTGTTTTTAAAGTAGATCAGAGATATTTTCAGCTTAAAAAAAAAAAAAAAGACTAACTGAAAACCATTCTTTGCAGTCCATTGGAAGCTTAGGGGGGTTTTGAAGAGCGAGTGAATAGAACAAATAGCGTGTCTGCCAGGCCACTGGCCGCCTTGCTGCCGCTGTCATCTGACTGGATCAGCCTCTGAGCAAAGAAACAAGGACCACAGGCAAGGCTGCCTGGGAAAGTGGAGATGCTGTGAGGAGCCAGCAGAAAAGCCCATCACAAGCAACTGCTACCCTTGTCTGCTCTTTCCCGTTTTTGAAATCGGCATCTTAAAAAAGAATTCGTGTTTCAGTGGTCATTTGAACATATACACAGACCATGTATCACACAGACCGGTTTGAGACGTCTCTCTGTACAATTCAGTGGGACGAGTAGCATGAACTCACTGTCCCTTGCACCTCATACCTAGCCTTTCAGGAGCTCTTGTCAGCATGATCCACGATTGAGAGCTCTTTAAGAACATACAGTGCTCAAAACACTTGTCCGCTTCGGAGAGGCATACCTAATATATAGACTCCAGTCTGGGGAGGTTAGCCAGAGGATGGGTCAGAGGCCCAAAGGAGAGAGACAGAGCTGCTGGTCTGTGTGCCTGGCTCACAAGATGCGCTCCAGCTCCCGGTAAATGCAGTTTCTTGGGCAGTGATGCAAAAAACAAACAAACAAAATGCAGTTTCTTACTATTTCTTTCTTTTGTGTTGACTTCCACATACTCACCAAATACTCTCTCTTACTTGATTAAAAGGTCCAGGAAGCATTCTGCTTTGGTCCTCTTGTTTTCAGAACCAGATGTTGGGCTGTGTGGTCCGAGTATGGTCTTTCGTGCTGTGTCGTAAGTTCCAGGCAGTCTCAATAACTCCTTTGGAATACTGAAATACTTGAAATTAGGCATCATTTTTGCTGGCTCTGAGAGTATTCGTTGTTGGAGAAAATAAAATACTAGGCAGCCCAGGGAAAATTAGGCTATTTCTTGTGCTCTATAATAAATGGTAGTTGGCCTTCACTATAACACAACCTGTAATATGCAAACAGCACACCCTTGTTTGCTAAAAGTGAAGAGGACTTGAAGGATTTACTAATGAAGATGAAAAAATGCATCCCTCAGTATAGGTTACATGTCAACATTAAAAAAAATCTTCAGAACTGGACTAATACGTAACAAGTAAAGGGAGAAAGGTCTGAAATCGTCAAAGAGATCATTTTACATGGATCCACAAATTCTTGGATCGCATGCAAAGAGTCCTTAAGACATCATTAGGGTTAGGGTTAGGAAAAAAAAAAAAGACATCAAGTGGCACATTGCATTTGGCAAATCTACTCTAAAAGATTTCCTTTAAGGGCTGAGCTCCTGTGGTATAGTGGTTGAGTGAGGGACTGCGGCCTGTTGGCTTGGTGGTTCAAATCCAGCAGCAGCTCTCCGGGAGCTAGGCTGGGTAGCTCCCATGACCACCAGAGGGCAGTGATGTTCCCCCCCCCCCAAAAAAAAAAAAAAAAACCACACGCAAAGATTTCCTTAAAGTGTTAAAAAGCAAAGATGTTACCCTGTCAGGTAAGATACACCCGATCCAAGCTATCCAGTTTTCATTTGTCTCATTTGCATATGGAAGATTGACAGTGACTATGACTGGAGGAGATTTGATGCACTTGAATTATGATGTTGAGGTAGATTATTTGATGAATGAATACAATATTCCATCGACCGCCAGAAGAATGAACAAATCCATCTTGGGAGGATAGCCAAAACACTCAAAACTCTTTAGAAGTGAGGATGGCAAGACATCATCTCCCATATTCTGGGCATGCTTGAAGGGGACCAGACTCTGGAGGAGGACACTGTGTGTGATAAAGTGGAGGGAGGGTTAGCACAGCAGGAGGAAAACCCTTAATCGTTACCGTGGCTATAGCAGTGGCACAAAGGGAAGATGGCGCACAACTGGGCAGTGTTTGGATCAGGATTAACCTAATGGCATCTAGCAGTAGCAAAAAATCCCACATAGACCTGCTGTTACCGTTTTTCACCATTGCATCAATGTAATCCATGTATCCTGACATGTCAGAAGAGGCCAGTCCCTGGCGAGAGGGCATCGTGTTTGGTTAAGTAGAGGGGCAGCAAAGGAGAAGGTGGCTCTCAAGGAGATGGGCTCGAGCACGCGCACAGTTGTGGAGGACTGGGCAGTGTTATGTCCTGTTGCACACAGATGGGGTGGCTATGAGTTGGAACCAACTGCATGGCCCCTAACAGCAGTCCTTTTGTGTTCACTGAGCGTGACGTGCGTGTGTTGTACATAATGGTGTCGTGAGTCAGGCCGACTCATGAGCACCTAACAACAGCCCCATTAATTCTCCGATGCAACTCAGAGAAAAGAATGTGAGATATACAGGCAATGTTCCTTGCTTTGGCTGGAAATTTAGAAATGTTAAGCAAAGAAAAGGGGTTTAGTTTATAGAGTTTTTCTTTTATCCAAAAGTTTTAATCGATTGATTCTTAATTTGTATAACCACACATGTTAATTTCATATCTGGAACTTATGGTCAAACCAAAAATGCAAGCTTGCTGCCGTCTCGTCAGTTCCAGTTCACAGCAACCTTACAGGGCAGAGGAGAATGAACTGCCTCTCTGGGTTTTTCCAAGGCTGAAAATATGGCAGTAGAAAGCCTCGTCTTTCTCCAGCAGAGTGGCTGGTGGGTTTGAACTGCTGATCCTGCAGTTAACAACCCAACTTGTAACCCTCGATGCTATCATTCCCCTTTTCACTTTTCCCCCTTGGTAATTGAGACATTACTTAGTCTTTTTCTCGATAAAAAACAAACAAACCGGACTGAGCCACGGTGGCGTAGTGGTTGTGCGCAGGACTGCGGCCCACTGGGACGGAGGTTCAATTCCAGCAGTGGGACTGGGCCTCCTACTCCCACCACCAGAGAGCAGTGATGCCCAAAAACAAAAACAAAAACAAACAAAAAAACAAATCAGGGCTGAGCTCCAGTAGCGTAGTGGTTGAGTGTGGGACTGCAGCTGACTGGCTTGGCAGTTCAAATCCAGCAGCAGCAAGGCTGGGCCTCCCACTCCTACCAGAGGGCAGTGATGCCTAAAAAAAGAACCCAAAAATCAGTTGGTGGCCCGTCTGGGGAAGGGACAGCAGGTGTCAAGTCGGACCTCGAAGGCAAGGGCAAGAAGACGCCCCTGAAGGAACCTGAGAAGCAGACTGAGGACATGGACCAGGAAGAGAAGGCTTTCAAGCAGAAACAGAAAGAACAAAAGAATCTCGAGGAGCTGAAAGCGAAGGCCGTGGGGACAGGCCACAGGCGCAATGAAGAAATCTGACAAAAAGTCAGCTGTTCTTGGTGACTGAGGCAATGATGACCCTTGATTCCGTTCCTATGTAAACATCTGTATTTCCTGCTAGAACATTTGTTGTCACTTATAGTTAGAATGAAGTGTTGTCTTGGAGCCTGCTGTATTTTTAAGAATAAACTTTTGTAAAAAAGAAGAAAAATTGGGCTGAGCCCTGGTGGCGTAAGTGGTTGAGTGCGGAACTGCAGCCCACGGGCTTGGCGGTTCAAATCCAGCGGCAGCTGGGTAGCGCCCATGCCTCCAGAGGCAGCGATGCCCACAAAAAAAAAAAAGAAAGAAAGAAAAATTATACAATGTTTAGTTCTTCTCACCCAGCCATTTCTATTAGCTGTGAGGTTGGAGTGAACGCAGTCCAGAACCCTGCCTGAGCTGCTGTTCAATACTGGTTGTGCTCCAAATTCTGTACCATCTGGAATTAAAGCAACTCATTTGAAATTTAAAAAATCATTTTATTGGGAGCTCCTACAGATATTACAACAATTCCATAATTCATTTAGCTCAAACATAATTGTACAATTGCTGCCACCATCAGTTCTAAAGCATTTTGTTTCTTGAACTTTTGATATCAACTCCCCTTTACCCCTCCTCTCTCGCACCCTCCCCCAGGAACAATTATTATTTTAATTGATTTTGTTCTTAGTGTGTGAGCACTATAACATTCTTTTAATTTTTTATTGGCGGCTTCTAATCTTATGACAATCTACCCAATTGCGTTAAGCACACTTGTACATATGTTGCCATCACCATTTCCAAGATACTTTCTTTCTATTTGAGCTTTTGGTATCAACTCCTCTTTTTAACCCTTTCCTCACACCCTTGTGAAACCTTGATCAGTTGTATATTATGATTGTCATTTGGTGGCTCAGTGACATTTTTTACAAGCACTAGTTTATGCTAGTTCTGGTGAAACCCACCAGCTGCCCTTTGGGGGAAAGATAAGTCTCTCTGCTCCCATAAAGATTTTGTTTGTTTGTTTGTTTGTTTTTGGGCCTCACTGCTCTCTGGTGGTGGAAGTAGGAGGCCCAGCCCCACTGCTGGAATTGAACCTCCGTCCCAGTGGGCCGCAGTCCCGCGCACAACCACTACGCCACCGGGGCTCAGCCCCCATAAAGATTTATAACCCTGGAAAGGTATGAGAAGGGACTAGATGGTAGGCCAGCAGCTCAAGCTCAGCCGCCTCGGTGCAGGATAATGAAGTCATCTGCTTCTCTGAAGATGTACAGTGTCAGAAACCCCGTGGAGCACGTCTGCTCTGCTCTCCAGGGTGACCATCCACAAGCATGTCCTCATTGGCAGTGGGTTGATTTTCTCCCCAATACCTAGAACTGGGCACTACAGGAAGGCCCTCGACACTGCAGCCATGGCGGGCTCATTCATGACTGTTGTGAGCGTCGGTCTTCCATTCTATTGTAGGTGGGGTCGCCATGAGTCAGAAGTGACTCTCCAGTGCAAAACAACAAGTTTTGGTTAATTATAGAGAGTTTGAAAAGAGAATGGAGACAAAATGCCAGTCGCTGTACTTCTTCAATACAATATTTGACTTTGCTTCAAATCTTGCCTGCGCCTGCTTTCTAATGTAATTCATCATAAAGGTGCAACACCTGTTCTACCCTTTTAATCTTGTATGTTCATTATCTCATAACCTATTATTTCATAACCTATGATTTTCATGTCTGCCTAACATGACAAGAGGAGCCCTGGCAGTATATTAGGTTACACGTTGGGCTGCAAGGTCGGCAGTTTGAAACCACCAGCTGCTTTGCAGAAGAACGAGGAGGCGTTCCACTCCTCTAAAGAATCCAACCTCAGAAATGCAGCGGGCAGTGCTCCCGTGCCCTGTCATGCTGCCGTGCGTCGGTACCAGCTCCCAGGCAGTGAGGGTGGTTTCGGTTTGTGAACATGATGAGAACATGGCAGGTTGCACTTAACCGTTTTCTCAATGTTCAAGAATCAGATTGAGATTGTTTTTAACCCTTGCAAGTAAAATACACTGCAAACTTTCATTTGTGTAGGACAGTTTGGAGTTTTTGTTTTATTATTAGTTACTTTCCTATGGTAGTATGTTCCATCAAGGAGACTATCTATCAAAGGATATGAAATATTTTTTATGTCTTGATGTAAATAACTGCAAGTTGCTGTTCACGAGAATTCTCTCATTTTGACCTGCCATTAGGATTAAAAGAGTGAAATCATTTTTCACAGAAATGTCGACCGGTTATCACAAACACATTCTTCTGCTAATTTTATTTCTTAATTTTTATTTATTTGGGGGGGGGGGTACCACTGCCCTCTCGTGGAAGTGGGAGACCCAAGCCAGTGGGCCACAGTCCCTCACACAACCACTATGCCACTGGGGCTCAGCCCCTTCTTTTGCTAATTTTAAAGTGGGGGGGAAAGTAATTTGTTGTTTTCATTTCTATTTCTTTCCTGAGCATATTTTCATATGCTAACTAAACTAAGTTTCCCCTTTTGCAAATGGTCTATTCTGGTACCTTGCTCATTTGTCTATGAAAACAAAACAAAAATATTGACATTGAGCCAATTCCAACTCGAGGCAATCCCTTCGGTGACAGAATAGAATACGGTTCCTTAGAGTTTTTGAGATTTTATTAAGATAATTTACATATCGGGGCTGAGCCCCAGTGGCGTAGTGGTTGTGCGCGGGACTGCGGCCCACTGGGACGGAGGTTCAATTCCAGCAGTGGGGTGGGCCTCCTACTCCCACCACCGAGAGCAGTGATGCTCCAAAAAAAAAAAAAAAAAGACTTCAGTGAATATTTTTGAATTAAGGTTTTTACATTATCTCAGGCCTGTTGTTTCTGGGATTTATCCAGCCTCTTGGCTCTAGAAAGTCTGGGTTCTGTGAGGATATGAAATTTTGTTTTGCATCCCCCCGCTTTTGATCAAGATTCTTCTTACAGAATACTCAGTAGTGGTAACAGGGCACCATCCAGTTCTTCCAATCTCCTGGCAGTAGTTTGCTTATAAAAAAAAATAAGCCTCGGGCTGAGCCCCGGTGGCGTAGTGGTTGTGCGCGGGACTGCGGCCCACTGGGACGGAGGTTCAATTCCAGCAGTGGGGCTGGGCCTCCTACTCCCACCACCGGAGAGCAGTGATGCCCCCTCCCCCCCAAAAAATAAAAAAATAAGCCTCCATTCCGATTTCTCTCCTTTTCCTGACTGCTTCTGTTCCTCCAGACAAGTAGAGAACAATTGTTGTCCCTTGAACTACTAAACTGTAGCACTACACAATGAACTAGGTAGCACAGAAGCAGTTCTTTCCCCCTAGCACAGTCCTCTGCCCCAATCCATAGACAACCTCTAAACTACTTTCTGTCTATAGATCCGCCATTCTGGGGACTTTAGATGGAGTCAAGGAACATGAAGTCTTTATGACTGCCATTTTCCCCTTAACTAACAATGTTTTGAAAGCTTCGTCTACATTGTGCACTGTATCAGTACTTCATTTCTCTTATTGCCAGATTACATTTTGTCAAAAAAATCCTGCCATCGAGTCAATTCTGACTCATAGTGACCCTATCAGACAGGCTAGACCTACCTCCGTGGGCTTCCGAGACGAACGCTCCCGGAGTCAAAAGCCCCATCTTTCTCCCTCAAGAGAGACTGCGTTTTGAACTGTTGATTTTGCAGAGCACAATCCAAGGTCTAACCACTCTTCTCTCCGCCCCCCCCCCCCAACCCAGGGCTCCAATCTTTTGTAGATATGCCATATTTTGTATATGGACATGCTAATTCACCAATTGATGGACATTTGATTGTTCCTTTCCTTTGTCTGTTATGACTAATGCTGTTATGAAAGGGGGAGGTGCCTGAGAGGGAGTGCCCACTTTGTCCTGGTGACCTGGGCCTGCAGGAATTGTTGGCACACCTGAGGATCGACATTCTCCCTCCGTGGGATCCTTGGTGAGCAGGGTGGCTCAGGTATCCAGGTGGAGAGCAAGGGAGATTCTAGATACAATGCAAAGACTAGACATGGGCGAGTGACAGTTTTGTGTGTTTATAATTTTGTGTGAATAGGTTTTAATTCCTTGGGAGTGGAATTGCTAGGACACGTGGCAGTTCTGTTTATCTCTGGGCAGTCCCATCTTTCAGCTTTCCATAGCAGCTCCACCATTGCACCCTCCACTTAGCAGTGTCAGAAGGCTCCAGTTTCTGCAGTCCTTGTCAACACTTGGTATCTGTCTTTGTGATTCCAACCATCCTCATGGAAATGGAATGGTGTCTCACTGTGGTTTTGATTTGCGTTTCCCTGATGGTTAATGATGCTGAGAAGCTGTTCATGATGTGCTTATTGGGTCATTTGCCTGTCTGTGATGGAATCCAGAGCTTTTTCTTATTAGAAAAATTTCTTATTTCTCTTTTTTTTTTTTTAATTTTAGGCATCACTGCCCTCAGGTGGTGGGAGTAGGAGTCCCAGCCTTTGCTCCTGGGAGCCAGAATCGAACCTCCATCCCAGTGGGCCGCAGTCCCGCGCACAACCACTATGCCACCGGGGCTCAGCCCTTATTTCTCTTTTATAAATTGAATTTTAAGAATTCATTATGTATTCTAGGTCCAGGTCCCTTGCCAGACACATGTTCTGCAAATATTTCCCCCTATTCTATGTTGCCTTCCCATTTTCTGGAGGAGAGCCCTTGAAGCACAAAAGTGTCGAATGTTGATAAAGGCCACTTTTTCTCATTGTGCTTTTGGTGGTGTTGCTTTCTGGTGTCAAATCTAAGAAGCCATTATTGGGAGATTTGTTCCACTGCTAAGATTCTCTTCTTTAGTGATAAGTTACATCATCATACAGTTAAGACCCTTCAGCGATTTCTCTGAAGGAATCCATGCTCTTTCACTTCAGAAGCTGTTAAGCCAAGAGCGGGCAGAGAGGTGAGTAGAGAGCATTGACCCTTGCTCTCCACCTGGATACCTGAGCCCCCCTGCTCTCCAAGGCGCCTCCCGGAGGCCAGCAATTCCTGCAGCCCCAGCTCACCAGAGACAGTCAGTGCTACCCTAAGTTGCCTCCTCTTTTTGACTAATGATGGTCTTGAACGATGCTGGCCTGCAACTTCCCAGAATCCCTTCAGGTGCCCATGGCTGCCGATGCCACAACTCATCAGCCGCAGGGCCGGCTTTTGATGGGTTAAGGTTATAGTCTTAAGGGAGGGAGCACCAGGCAGCCTGCTAAAACACAGGGATTTCTGTAATGGCGCCACAGAATGGAGGTGGGCGACTGACAGCTGCCAGTCAGCCTCCCACGCCCGCTTTCCATACTTTGAGTACCTTTGAAAAGATGGCAGCTTGAGGGCTCCATTTCAGAAGATTCGGAACCTGGGAAGTGCCTCCAAAATAATTTTCCCTTCAAAGCTTTGCTGACTGAAAAGAACCCCCCCTCGCTGATGGCGGGGAGCGCACACTTTAGTGCTTGCCGGCAATCCCAAAGATCAGTGGGCTGAACCCGCCAGCAGCTCTGCTCGAGAAAACCCTGGGGATCAGCTTCCAGGACGATTCTGCTCACTGGTGTGGCATGGAGTCCAGTTTGCAGCAACCCTGCCAGGGCGGAGGAGAACCACTCCACCGAGTTCTCAAGCCTGGCTTGTGGCCGCCCTTTCTCCCCAGGAGTGAGTGACAGGCAGATTTGAACTGCCAATTTTGCAGTTTGGAGTCCAGTGCTTAACCCAGTGTGCTGCCAGGGCTCTAGACAAGAAAACCCTATGGGGCACTTCTACACTGTGGCTATGAGGGAGACTCCCTCCAGAGGACCGAGCACCAGCTGATGGCTAGCTCTTCCTTGTTCTTGGGCCGGGAGAGGGCCTACTTGGAGTGCTCCCCTACTCCTGAGAGCGTGGGCGTTCTATCTGGTCCGTTCTACTCGTACCCCACTACCTGTCTGGAAGCGCTGACTTTAGACCCCTTGTCTTTGGCAAATGGCACTTCAGAAATCATTGGGCAGAACCCAGAGCTGTTGGGTAGGCTCACGCACGTGGCCAGAGGAGATGTGGCCAGTGGCGCCCCACTTACTAGCCCCAAGACTCTTCGCCCGAGGTCTTTTTCATAAAAGCTGAGGAGGAGGAACTCGGATGTGGGGAGGAGGGAGCAGTTATTTCTGGGTCATTTCTATCACCTGAAGCGCCTCAATTTTGCTGTGTTAAGTCCTTCAGACCCTCTGTCAACATTACAATGCAATTGGTGTTTATATCGTGTGTGTGTGTGTGTGTGTGTGTGTTTTAAGATACTTGGCTATCACGTAGGATTTTTGCTTGGCATAGAAATCCACTCTTCTATAAATGTCAAAAAAGAATTGATTTGTCCAAGGATCGCTTTGTAGAATGTCAGCTTGACACTCTGCTCTGCTCTGCAATCCCCCCACCCCTACCCCCTACAACCACCCTCCCATGATGCCCCCTGCAACAGCAGGGACAGATGGAGCGAGCACCCAATTCTGGAGTCTGGTGTTGTTGGTAGACAGGCTACCTTACTGCCCCACCTACCCGCTGAGCCCTGTCCGCACTGTCTGTCATCTTTGCTTAGGCTGGGCTCTTTTCTGTGAAGAAGAGAAAATAGGAAAATGGCCTGTTTTAGGCACCCCAGGTGTGTTCCAGAGATTTAGAGTTAAGAAGTCAGGTAAATATTTTGGCAGCCTAACACAGGTAAGAAAGGGAGAATGAACCTGACTGCGTCTCAGATTACAGGTCCAGCCCAATGCTGCCACCCACCCCCCACCCCCAAGTCACTGTGGCAGAGAGAGCCTTATCAGAAAGTGGGGGATCACATTTCTTCCTCTTCCTGGATGAAAGCAAACAAAAAAACACTCATCACTCTCCCCATTTTAAACTAGGAACCTTTAGAAAGGGTGCAAGATCCTAGAAAACAGTCGTTTACCCAAAACTGCCTTCAGCTTACGGGTTGGAAAGCAGAGCATGACCACTGGAAAGTGGGGTTGCCAGTCCCTGTCTCAGGACCTGGCTTCCAAGTACACCCTAAAGAGTCCTGGCTCAGTGCTTTCCCTGTCACAGCACAGAGCTGTCCCTAGGTCGTTGGATCTGCCAGCCAGATCTGCCAGCCTGGGCCTCCTTTGAAGTGGGGGCTTTGTGTCTTTCTTAGGGAAGGCAGGCATAAAGATGGCTTCTCCTGGCGCCCTCCCCAGGGCCGCCCCTGGATCACCTTGGAAGGGCCCAGCACAGTGGCCACCATCAGGGGCTGGCGAGGGAGGGGAGCAGCGGCCCCTTTGATCACCACCCCCATTCCAGGCGCCCGCCTGCAGGCCAGCCAGAGGCCCGCTTTACTGATCTGATGAGGGGCAGGGCACAGCGAGAAGAAAGCCCAGGGATGAAAAGGAAACCCCGGGAACCTGCTCGGCGGCTTTGGCCGGATTTTCCTACCAGGGAGCCGCTCAGTTCCTGCCAACCCAGAGCTGCTGCCGGCCCCTCACCCCACCCACCCCTCCTGTCCCTTCTTTTCAGCCCTGTGTGTGTTTTGTGCACTGCTGCTCCCCCGGGTTCTCAGGCTGGGAACCCACTGAGCCTGTTTCCATGGTCACTGGGAAGCTCTTGGCGCCATGTGCTTCAAAGGGAACCTTTCCCCTCCTTACCAAGCCCTGTCTGCCCCAGGGATGCATGGTGACCCTGGTTGGCCTGAGAGAAGGCTGGCCTTTGCTGGGGACGCTGTGGAATATTCCAGCCACACCCACAGGAGTGTGTGCCGCTACTGCACACACTTGTTGCACTGAGGTTCTCATGTGCCCCCTTGGAAGTCTTTGGGCCTCTGTCACAGTCCTTTCTGCAGTGGGCTTTTCAGAAAAGAGCAAAGCCCTCCCAGAATAGGAGACAGGGACAGAAGAGGTGGGACAGGGAAGAGCCAGGCCGGGGAAGGTAATGGGCAGCTGAGGCCAGCCAGAACTTTCTCCAGGAAAGCTGTGTCTTTGGGGCCAGTGGCTGCTCTGCAGGGCTCTTGAGCTGTGATGGAATTCATGCTGAGATGGCCCGGACCTCTGTTCTGAGAGTCAGAGTTGGGGTGGTGGTGCCTGCTCACCCATCCATGGCCACAGATTCCCAGAAATCCTGTTTCTGTTTGATTGTTTGTGGAGGACTGCAGGAGAATGAAATCTATCCTGACTGACCAGAGAGACAGGGTCAGTGGTTTGATCCCCTCAGAAGGCTGCTGCATGGTGACAATGAAGTGAAATGGTGAACGTCCTCTGCAGAGCTTACCTTTTCCATGCCAAACCTACCTCCCCAGCTGGGAGCCAAGGATGTTCCTTCCTGCCTTGAGCTCACTGTACTGCAGTGAGAAACAAGAGTATTCCATGGGGGCTGGGGATGGGTGATCAGGGGTCTCATGGTTTCAATGGACTGTTTTGCCTTGATGTTCTCTTTCTGTACCATTGGTGGCTCTCCTTGGCAGCCTGTTGGCTGGCTCTCTGCAGAGGGTGCTCCTCCCTCCGCCCCCCACCCCCCGAGTCCTAGCATGTGCCTTAGCCTCCCATGTGGCGGTGGGAACCCATGGAGCCGTGTCGGCAGCACCTCTTCTATTCCTGGGAGACAGTTCCCCTTGGTGGTGTGAGCTCCAAGTCTTGACTGGTAACTAGCTCATTCTTCTTGAAGAGTTTTGCTAAAATTTTAGGCTCAGAGCTCATTTACCTTGGGTTTTTATTTCAGCACAGGATTCCCTTCTTCCCTTTGATCCATCTAGGCCTAGACCCCAAATTGCCAGCTTTCCCATGGAGGTATTTCCTTGGGAGCATGCATGCAGAGGCGGGAATGGTGACACATATTGCATGATTTGGAGAACAGTGATGGATGAAGCTGACTGCCATGATAGTTGATAACCTGGTGACACTCTTACTGTGGGCCAGATATTGTCACTTATGGTCCCAAATCCTTGTGCTATCTCAGGAGAGAACTGGGATTAGACCCATGCCACTGGTGCATGATCTAGACCAGGATGGCTCAAGGACCGTGTACACTGACTGTGCAGAAGTTGGGGAGCGTGCTGGACTGCCTGAGGCCTCGAGCCCCAATGGTCTTACTCAGATGAATCTGGGCATTCTAAGAAGAAAGGGTTGGCTAAATTTGTGTGTCTCCTTTCTTAGTTAGGGGTCCCTGGGTGGCACAAAGGAGCCCTGGTGGCACTGTTGAATAAACTTTGCCAACTCTGGCAGGTCAGCATATCAAGTCCACCTGGAGAAAGGCGAAGCTGTCTATTCCCATGAGGTGGTCCAGTCTCAGAAACCCTGAGTAGGGCTGCTGGGAGTCAGAGTGGACTTGATAGCAGTGGACCTTGGGGGTGGGGCAAAGACCGATGAGCCATGTACTCACTCTGTGTGCTCTGATTGGGTGAATTACAGTCCTGCACTAGGCCCTGAAGTTACACATTTCAGAGCTCTGACCTGAGAGGCCCTGGAGTCCTCTGAGTTGGCTGCATAGAATCCCTGGAGGTAATGGCTTCGCTCATTTCGGGCTCTGTGCTCTGTGCTAACTCTCCTGAGAGTCGTCATCTAAAGTGACAGGCAGAAATCAATGGTGGGTGGTTTACCTTAGCAGAGGTCAGGAACCAGGGGATTGACATTCCAGCTCACCCAGACCTTCCTTCATGGCTTTATCGATGAATTTCCTTTCTCCTGCACTGTCCAGCTCACCTAGCACAGCCTCTTAGGTGGAGTGAGCAGCACTTCCTTTCTGTCCCTGCTCTCAGAACAGAACTTTAGAAGGACAAGCAGATACGTCCTGGGTCTGGATTCAGATGTATGTGGGTGATGGGGGCATTGGAAATTACTCTAGACTTAAACTGAGTGCTCCCCTAGATGGAGATTATTGATTGATACCATTCTCCTTGTTGGCAATCTTATTGGGAGGGTGAGGGCGGTCAGACAAGGCTCAACATTCAGAATTGCTTCCCCAAGTCAGGTCTTATTTTGCCCTAGTCTGTGGTTATGAGAGCGCAGACAGCCTGTTCATTTTCTTTGTAACCAAGAAGCTGTATCTAGTTACATATTGAGAGTTAGTAAATTAAGAGGAGTCCTGGTGATGTAGTGGGGTATGCATCAGGCTGCTTGCTAACCTTGAGGTTAGCAGTTTGAAACCACCCAGGAAAAAAGACAAGGCTTTCGACCCCTATAAAGATCTAAGTCTTGAAAACCCACAGGAGAACTACCACCCTGTCCTGCAGGGTCGCTCTCTGAATCAGAATCAACTCAAGGGCAGTGCAGTTGGTTTGGGTTTGAAGTCATTCAAGACGTGGATGTGGGAAAGGTGTTACATTTTACCTCATGGTTTATACCTGCTGATCACTAGCGAGCCACTTTCATCTCATGGTGATTTCTAGGAGATTATTAGGCCTTTTTGAGCAGCCAAATGCTTTGACCACTTAGCCCACCTCAGGCCACTGTTCCGTCTTTTCATTTGCTGCCCTGGCTGCCTGGCAGAGTACCCACCAGAATTGGACTCTGGGGGCCATCGTGGGGACGCAGTCAGAAGGGAATTCCTTCCTGTTGACTTAGAGTTCACTTCTTCCTAAGAGCCTTCCAGGACCAGGAGGGTGGCTTCACGGGAGAGATGAGCCTGGACTTCCAAGAATGAATGGGCTTGGGTGAGGGAGGGCAGGGTAGGAGGCAGGGAAGGGAGGAAATTCCACCCTTGGACCCAGGAGGAGCAGATGTCATGCGCGCCAGACTGTGTGCATATCACCGGGCCTGCTGGTTTCAGGGCACAGGAGAACATCCCCTGTCAGCAGGGCATTTCCAGGGAGCACCTGAAAGGGCTGGCAGAGGAGTCATGAGTGGAGGAGGGGAACAGGAACTGCATGTACTCAGGCCTACAAGTGGATCACTAGTTGAGACATTTCTGTGGTGTTACTGCATATTGCCATTGCTGTTTTTGTTGTTTTCAACCCTGTTTTTGTTTTTTTTTGTTTTGTTTTGGGGCATCACTGCCCTCTGGTGGTGGGAGTAGGAGGCCCAGCCTTTGCTCCTCTGGAGCTGGAATTGAACCTCCATCCCAGTGGGCCGCAGTCCCACGCACAACCATTACGCCAACGGGGCTCAGCCCTCAACCCGGTTTTAAGTCAACAAAAGACCCGTGCACAACCACTTCGCCACTGGAGCTCAGCCCCGAGATTAAAACCTTTTGTTGTTGTTGTTGTTATTGTTGTTTTTGTTTTGCTTTGTTTTTGTTTTTTGGGCATCACTGCCCTCTGGTGGTGGGAGTAGGAGGCCCAGTCTTTGCTCCTGTGGAGCCACTGCTGAAACTGAACCCCCATCCCAGTGGACCGCAGTCCCGCGCACAACCACTACGCCACCAGGGCTCAGCCTGAGATTAAAACCTTTTAACACTTCAAGAATCCCCTACAGTTTAAAATTCAAGTGAAATAAGGACAGTTGTGGTGCCTTATAGAACCTCCCTGGTCCCCTGTCACTGTCATCACACCCAGGGCCCCTATTTACCCTTCCTGTGGCTTTCTCTCTTGCCCTGGTGGCTTGCGTGTGCCCCCCCTCCCCCCCCAAGCCATCACTGGCTGGCCTTATTCTTCTTTTTAACATGGGTTATACAAACGTACCTCAGCTTTGTAATTGATGACCACCTGGAGAATTCCAGAAAGGAAGAGAATCCTTCCTTCCCTGGGCTGGCCCTTGGCTGCATGGTATGCGCGTTACAGCGGCGCTGGCTGCTCCAGACTATCTAGGAGGTGCCTACCGAGCACCCAGGGGCCGGCATGTTGGCTGCAGGCAGCCTCTTGTAAGCGGGCACTCAATGGCCAGCTGCCACTGGCCCCCGCAGCGTGAACGGCAAGGAAGTGGGGGCCGGTAGCTGGCCAGATGCCAGGATGCAGGCTTTGCTGGCAGAAAACCAGGATGGGGGGTAGAGGGGTACCCTGGGGGGAGGAGGCACCTTAGTGTATGAAGAAAATAATGCTAGCTCTAAACCTGTAATTCCTGAGTTTTGTTTTGTTGGGGTTTTTTAAAAAAAGATTTTTCAACCAAACTGTGCTTTTATCTTTGGGTCCTGAATGGGAGATTGTTCACACAGCTAAGCTGGCTGCCGACGCCAGGCCAGTTAAAACAATCTGCAGTCCGCTCTCCCTAAGTAACTAGAAACTGTTGGCTCAAAGGCGCCTGAACCAAAGAACCAACCTGCTGGGAGACGTTTTCTGAGGAACTCCAAGCGACGGACTGAATGTAAATCCTCCTGCCGGGGAATGGCTCTTTGGCAAATGAAGACCCTAATTAGAGATGGAAGCGTTTCCATTTTGTTTTTCTTTAATCCTCACCCCGGGGCCTTCACAGGGCTGCCATGTCTCTGCTTGTGTGCAAAGAAATTTCCAGCTTCTCTGTGTAACCAGATCCTCTTGGGGGAGAGACAGCAGCAACAAGCCGATCATGTGGGCCCACCACAGCCGGGGGAAGGGGATACTGTACCCCACAAATTCTGAAAAAGGGAGTTCGGATCTGGGGCAGAGCGACCAGGTCGCCTGGCCCTACAGAACTTGGTGGGCCAAGTTGGCTCCCATGCTGCTCTTCCTGAGCCCCACTGGGACGCTCACATGCACTCTTAGACTGCTGGTAGCATTTCTGAACTTCCTTCCAGAGGAGACGAGAGGGGTGAACAAAATGCAGAACGGGAGGAGAATGGCAGCTTGCGGCCTCCTCCCTCGCCCTCCCTGCCCCCTTTCCCAGTCAAGACCACAAGGTAGTAGGTGGCAGGCAGTGAGGGACTGTCACTTTGGCTTCCATATGATGCCATGCTGGTTTGAGGGGAGCAGAGGTGTTGACCGCCCCTCAGTCAACAGAGGGGCCCAAACAACCACAAAGATAGCCCCAAGGACAGCCTGGTCACACTTTCCAACGTCTCCTTCCTCCACATGGCAAATGAGCCAGCTCTCAGGGTCCAGAGTATTGCTGATCAGTCGAGATCTGCTGTAGATAACCAAAACCGGAGAAAGTGGGGATACCCTGTGGCCTCTTAGATAAGTTTCCTCCTTCACCTTGGTACTTGAGTGAAGTGTGTGTGACAGTATTTTTATGCGTCCTAAAGGGTTGTTAACAAATTTGTCATTAAATTAATTGTTTGGCGAGGGATACTTGGGCCTAAGTGCCTTCAAAAAGGCATTCAGGGGAACCAGACATTTTGGAATGAGTTACAGGAGGGCTGTTAGACGCTGAGTGCATCGCCTTTCAAAGTCACAGCCCCTTCATTCTCAACACATCTCTTCTGTCCTTTGAATTAGGTGGCGGTGGTTTCAGCTCTTCGCACATTACAGGACAGGTGGACACAGTTCTGTCCCACTGGCCCCCTTGTGGAGAAGCCCAGTGCTGCTGAAGGGCCACCCACTCTTGGCAGCCACATACCAGGCGGATCTGCCCACTGCATCTCTTTCCCAGAAGGTCTCCGCTCGCCCAGACTGTCTAAAGTTAGGTTTCAGGGAATCCCGAGACGTTTCTCTTGCAGCCCTGCTCTTGTGGTTATTCTTTGGAGGGAAGAAGCAGCCTGTCTGTTTGATGCCAGGCTGGCAGCGGGAAGATGACGAAGAGCAATCTTCCCGTGCGAGCAAGCTGCCGCTGTTCCAAGTGCTCGGCCTTGCTTTAATTTACAGTGGGACTTGTGCCTACCCGTAGCCGCTGCGGCTGTAAGTTCTTGATCCTTCTAGAGCAGCGGTTCTCAACCTGGGGGCTGGGACCCCTTTGGGGGTCAAACGACTTTTCACAGGGGTCTCCCAATTCATAATAGTAGCAAAATTACACTTAGGAAGTAGCAGCGAAAATAATTTTATGGTTCAGGGGTCAGCACCACATGAGGATCTGTATTAAAGGGTCACAGCATTAGGAAGGTTGAGAACCACTGACCAAGTCTGTTCTTGGCTGCGTTCTCTTCTTTGAGGGTGTGGCGATGGCAACCTTTACCTCTCTTTCTGCAAACATGTAATGATGGTGGCTTTCAGAAGGGACCCAGAGGTCCAGAACGGAGTTCTAGCACAGATTTAAGATTTACAATCCTGAAATTGATTCGATGGCCCTGGGTTTGGTTTGGGTTACATAGACCATCCCAGGGTCCAAACCAAACTCAGTGTCCTGAGTCTATCCTGACTGAGCCTATAGAACAGGGTAGAACTGCCCTGAGTTTCCGACACTAAGTCTTTATGAGCAGATAGCCTCATCTTGTCTCACCTGGAGCAGCTAGTGGGTTTGAACTCCCAAGCTTGCGGTTAGCAGTCTAACACTTCCCCGACAGCACCACCAGTGTTCCTTTCCATCAGCACTTAGTGTGACTTTCAAGGGTGAATGGAATAGTATTGGTTTTGTGGCAATGTTGTATTTACTGTGTTAGCATAAGGAACTGGGGGTGAGGTGGGCTTGATGGAAGCAGCATCACAAACCGTTGTTTTCTTTCCTGGAACAGCTTACTTAGCATTGCTGATCATGTTAAAAATGCTTTCATGAACTTGGGTACATACACACGGGAGTACTTACTATACAGTGCCGAAAGGCAATGATGGTGCCAGGAAGCACTTCAGGACATGGGTGGACCTGGAGAGCATTATGCTGAGTGAAGTCACTCAGTCACAGAAGGAGATATATATGTCCACTCTTAGAAGAGTAAAACACCGAGACCCAGGCTTTTATAACAAACAGAACAGCAGATTCTGGAGATTGCCAAGGCCGGGAGGGTGAGGGAGGGAAGATGAAGCAATGGGATACAACAGGAGTTGGACAAACCCTGAAGATGGAAGAGTCAATCCTGATCCTCACAATAATTTCAAAATTACTTGAGAGCTGTAGATATGTTTTTACAAACAAATGAAGTCACCATTATCTGAAGACTATCCTATAAACAGTTTCTAGTTTTCCGGAAAGAGTTGCCCTTGGCCTGAGAGCCACAGTTGGCCAATCCCTAAGCTCTGTAGAAAGTTACCAGGTAGTAACTTGGGTCAAGAAGAAATAGTCATCCTCAAGTGGGAGAAGAGAAATCAAAAGGGGGGGCGGCGGTATGGCCAACTATTTAGGCCTTGATTAGTAGCTTTAAACTGTTTAATACAAAATTGATCATCTGAAATGTAAACCTTCCCTCCCCCCACCTAATTCATGGTTTAAAAGAAAATGCTTTCATGCTCCTAAGGACAAAAGCATCATGCAAAGGTTTTAATCTGGTTCCCGATATATCTTTCTATGGATCTTTCCCTTGAATGTCTTGGTCATTTCTGTTGGCATCACATGACCTGTCCCAAGGGCTGCTGCTTTGACTGCATCTTGCCCCCAAGAGGCGCTGAGAAAAGTTACATTAACAATCATTGTTGACAGTTGTCTTTCTTTCTTTCTTTCTTCCTTTCTTTCTTTCTTTCTTTCTTTCTCTCTCTCTCTCTCTCTCTCTCTCTCTCTCTCTCTCTCTCTCTCTTTCTTCTTTCTTCTTTCTTTCTTTCTTTCCTTTTAGGCATCACTGCCCTCTGGAGGCCCAGCCTTTGCTCCTGTGAGCTGGAATTGAACCTCCAACCCAGTGGCCCGCAGTCTTTCTTTTCTTTTTTTTGGCATCACTGCCCTCTGGTGGGAGTGGGAGGCCCAGCCTTGCTCCTGGAGAGCTGCTGCTGGATTTGAACCACCAAGCCAGTGGGCCGCAATCCCACACTCAACCATCACACCACGGGGGCTGAGCCCCGACAGTTGCTTTTCAATTGCACCTCTGCTTCCACTGACTGCCTGTTTGTTTAAAAGCAACACTAGTGGTATCATCATAGAAGTCCTTCCATCATCAGGAATCTCACATACCTGTGAATGCTCTGCTTGCCTACATGAGTTCACCACATGGCAGCAGCTGGCACTAAGGCAAATTGGGAGATACTTTTCATGTATATGTCTGTAGGACCCCTGGGCTGTGCTGGGCAGGTCATACAGAATTGAAAGTGAGGATGAGCGCAGGCAGCCTATGATAGACCATGTTGACTAGAGAAACAAATCCAGTGACAGTCATATATGTATAAGAGAGATCTTTATATCAAGAAGTAAGTAGATATCAAGCTAACGTCCCAACCCAGTCCAACTCTAGCCCATAAGTCCGATATTAGTCCATTTGTTCAGACTCGTGCAGCCACATGCAACGATGCAGAATGCAAAAAGATCATAGGTCGGGGGGTACAAAGTCTTGTGAATCCAATGTGGTGGGGTCAGCCAGAAGGGAGTTGAAGGCAGAGAGGGGGTGGGGGAGGTTCCCAAGACCCTCCTTATGAGAAGGCCACACCCACAAGGGAGCACCATCAGGCTGTGACTTTATTGACATGTTAGACTCCGCCCCTACACTCATTTTTCTTGTTAGAATCATTAGGGATTCGTACAACTCTTATCACAATCCATCCATCCAGCATCCTCCTCCTCAAAACATTTGCTTTCTACCTGAGCCCTTGTTAGCAACTCCTCATTTTCCCCTTCTTCACGAACTCTTGATAATTTATCACTTTTTTTTCACATCACTGCCCTCTGGTGGGAGTAGGAGGCCCAGCCTTGCTCCTGGAGAGCTGCTGCTGCATTTGACCTGCCAACCCAGTGAGCTGCAGTCCTGCACACAACCACTACGCCACTGGGGCTCAGCCGATAACTTACAACTTTTTGCTATTTTGTCATTCTTACACTGTCTGACATCTCCCTTCACCCACTTTTCTTTTACCTGTCCCTCAGGGAGGGGGTTATATGTAGATCATTGTGAGTCACTTCCCCCTTTCTACCCAACATTTTCCTTACCCTCCTGACATTGCTACTCATTATTGGCCCTGAGGGGTTTATCTGCCCTGGATTCCTTATGTTTCCAGTTCTTATTTGTACCAGTGTATGTCCTCTGGTCTAACCAGTTTTGTAAGGTAGAATTGGAATCATGATAGTGGGGGTGAGAAAGCATTTAAGAACTAGAGGAAAGTTGTTAAAGTTTCATCAGTGCTATACTGCACCCTCACTGGCTCGTCTCCTCCCCAAGATCCTTATGTAAGCGGATTTCCTGTTGCCTACCAATGGACTTTGAGTCTCCACTCCACATTTCCCCTCCTTCACAATGATAAGATTTTTTTTTCTTTGATGTCTGATATCTGATTCCATCACTTCGTGATCACACAGACTTGTGTGCTTCTTCCATATGGGCTTTGTTGCTTCTGAGCTAGATGGCTGCATGTTTTCCTTCAAGTCTTTTTTTTTTTTTCACCCCTACACTTTTCAACTACCAACCTTATGGTTATCAGCCCAAGGCATAACCCACTGTGCCACCAGGGCTTCTCCGCCCCTACACGTTTATATCTTCAGGTTGAAGTGAAATTCTGGAACTGCCACACAACCCATCTCACTGCGACTCCCTCCTGTGACTGGAGGCAGCCTGAGGAGGCATGTGGGACCCTCAGCTGCCCCCTCTTTATAGCTTGATATAGACGCAGAGGTCATGTCTCTGGAGTCATTCTCAGGTTTATTTTGTGCACCCTCTGTCTCAGGCAACAGACTAGACACTGCTGATAGCATGCTGATTCAAATTGGCCCTTGGGAGAGGGGGCGTGGAGACAGCAAGCATGTGTTTACACATGCATACCCAGGCAACTGTAACCTGTGTGGTGCTTGAGATTGTTGGCCACTGACTGGGAAGGGCATGGATGCCTCTGTTGGCCACCATCTCAACTGAGAGCCCAGAATGGTCCTCCCCTCAGCATGCACAGTGGCATCTTCCACACCCCAACAGCTCCAGGCAGCTGCTTTTGGACTTGTCTACCTCGTGAGGTGTGCTTCCTGTCATCCCTGTCACCTCCTAACCTTTCCAGTGGCACTTAGCCAGCATATAAGTATTGACATCTGCCTCCTGTCTGCTAAGTAATCAAATGAAGGCACTGGAGTCTTGCAGTGAACTCGACGCTTATTTTAGGAATCTTGTTAAGTGTCAGCTTCCTGACTGCTTTGTGCCAGTTGTTTCCAGACCCAATGAAAGTTACACAGGAGCCTGCATCGTCATGGAAAAGGGCATACTCACGTCTACAGGCAACATCTCTGTCATCTACTGACCACTGCCTGGAACGTACTGTTTTGGGTTCTTGTAATGCTTATTGTAGTCTCTGAAACGGTCCATTGCCGTTGCGTTTGGGTGTGTTGCTTTGGGTTAAGGAGCCCCGGTGGCACCGTGGCTGCATGGAGCTCGGTGGTTAACTGCGAGAGAGGTGTCCTTTGAGCCAACCAGCCACTCCACAAGGAAAGGTGCTGGCGGTCTGCTTCTGGAAACAGTGCATAGCCTTTGGAGCAGTTCTGCCCTGGCCTTGAGTCAGTCAACTCAGAGATGGGTTTGGGGTTTGCTTTGGGTTAAGTTAGGCATCGGGCTGCTGACAGCAAGGTGGTCAATGGATCAAACCCATCAGCCACACTCCACGAGAGGAAGATGAGGCTGTCTGCTGTGCTCCTAGAAAGATGTGTAATCTCAGGAACCCCACGTAGAGTGCTGAGTCAAAATCCACTCACAGGCAGTGGGCTTGGTTTAGGTTTGGGGGGCGGGCTAGAGGTTTGGCCCTATGTAGTTGCATAGTCTCCTGTCAGCTTGATAAATAAGTGTGGGGGTGGAGTAGTGGGTCACGACCTGATGATGCCTCCTGAGGGCGCGGCCTTCTATGAGGATTCTGGGAACTTCCTCTTGTTCTCCCTGGAGGTGGGCCACCCTCTTCTCTGCTTCACCTTCCTGTGGATAAGCTTGTGAAGCCCCTTCAAGACCTAAGCAAGCCATGTGGTAGAGAGCCTGTGATGCTTCCCCTGCCATTGGATCAGCAAGACTTTTTACCCACCAACCGGTGGTTCTACATCATTTCCTGTGATGGTGAGAATTTGAAGAGAGATTTATGGATAGGATTGGACTTATGGGCCAATATCCAATTCACGGATTTGATCTGGACTGGGCTGGGTTATTTTCTTAATATATAAATACTCTTTGATATAAAGCTCTTTCTTAACATATGCGTGTCTCAGGATTCGTTTCTCTAGCCAACCTGGCCTAACCCAGGCCCCTAACCACAGAGTCAGCAGTTCAAAGCCATTAGCTGCCCCACAGGAGGAAGATGGGGCTTCCTATCCCGTTATAGGTTGCAAGTCTTGGAAACCCCTGGGGCAGCCCTACACTAACCTCTAGGGTCACCGTGAGTCAGAAGTGGCTTGATGGCATTGAATTTGGTTTTGATAACCTACCTTCCAAAGACCTTTTCTCTCTCGGTAACTTGAAAGAAAAGGAAAACCAATCACAGCAAAAACTGGCTTTCCTGATGAGAGTTAGATCTGAAGTAAATAATGTTACAAAAGGGCAGTCGGTGACTACCGACTGTGTCCCCAGAGCCCAGCCAGAACTTCCCAGTGAACCGACTCAGGAGCTTTCTCGCGGTCAGCCATATGCCCCCCAGCCTATGATGAGGGCAGGTGGGAGGATGACGTAGTCGATGACCACCTTGAAGGAAGATGAGAACATAAAGACAGGTTGTAATGAATGGGTTAGAGAACTTGTAACTTACTTAGCAATATGACGTAGGATTGCAGCCCTTTTCAGGAGAGTGGGAGTACTGGGGTACAAAGGGTCCTGTTAGACGGAAAGTCTTTACTGTTCTACTAAGCCAAGTCTAGAGCAACCCCCCATGAGAGCGGAAAGCGCCCACGGGGGTGTCGAGGATGTAATCCTTACAGAAGCAGCCCAGACTGCCCGGCCTTCCTCCCATAGACTTTGCAGGTAGCATCCAAGCCAGTGGGTCTCCAGGAGTTTCTTTTTCAAGTCTTGCTCCAACTTGAAACTCAAACTCCCCGTCACGGAGTCGATTCCGACTCACAGCAGCCCCTGTAGAGCAGCAGAGAGCTGCCCTGTGGGTTTCCAGGATGGCAGCTCATTACCTGACCCCCGTGGAGCAGCTGGAGGTTTTGAACCGTTGACCTTGTGCCTAGCAGCCCAACATGGAACCATGATGCTACCAGGGCTCCTCCTCGTTAGGACTAAATAATTATGGCGAGAAAAGCATGAGTGAGGCCCTCTTCCCCCTTGTTCAGTCCGAGTTAAGCACCTAGAGCAGTTGGAGCTTGACTGTAAACTCAGTGGCTGGTTTTGATTAGCGAGGACAACAGAAGCAGATCCTAGCATCTCCAGGCCCTCTTGGTATCCAAGAGCAGTTACACCTTGACCGCTGATCGTCTGAAAGCTGCCCCGGCTCAGGGAGATCTGGCCGGTGTTAGCGTGAGCTGGGAGCAGAGGCCGTTGCTGCATCTCAAAGAACCACGACAGTGCCCTCCTGAGTGAGGCGCCCGTAACATCACAGAGCTTGTGTCCCCAGGTGCAGTAGAGGAACTTGTGCTCGGGCCTTTTCCAGGTGCTAGAAATGGAAGTAAGCGTGTGGCTAGAAGGCAAGCTGGTCTGCACTCTTTATCTGAGACATGAACTCAGGGACAGTGTTGATACCAGGCAGGGGGAGACTGGTCTGCCTCAGGAGCTCACTCTTTAATTGGAATTTAATTTCCACTACAGGGGTGATGTCCAGGCAGACGTCTGTGGTTCTGATGAAGGCCAGCCACTCAGGGCTGTGAGCACTCAGGATGTCCCTGCTGCAAAGTGGGGTGAATTTAAATTAGGTGTCCTCCATTGGGGACAGGTTCCCATTTCTGCCTCTGACATCTAAAATTCCAGCAGGTCCAGCAGCCCCAGTGCACCCCTCCAACGCAAAAGGGGGTCCACATGGTGTCCAGTGGGCCATGCTACCCACTACTCCCT
>PVJH01010844.1:0-71701 GCA_004026705.1 Nesogale talazaci
TGATTGACTTATCATGCTTTGCATAATGTCGTCAGGTTTATCCATATGGAAGTGTATATTAAGCATTCACTTCTTGTATCAGTAATGTTCTATTGTATGTATGTTTGCACCACATGTTGTTTATCCAGTCATCCAATGAACATTTAAGTTGTTTTCACCTTTTGGCTATTGTGAATCATGGTACAATGAATATTGGTATTCATTGGTATTCAAGTCTCTGTTTTCAAGTCTTTATTTGGGTCCTGGGTTGGTCCAGGTAGACTAGAGGAACAAATTCATGGACATATTACATGTGTTTAAGAGAGCTTTATATAAAGGATAATTGATATAAAGAGCATCCCAACCCAGATATTAGCCCATATATCCAATACCAATCTATAAAGTCTTCTTCAGAATCACGAAACATATGCAATGATGCCAAATGCAGGAAGATCATAGGTCAATGGGTGGGAAGTCAATGGTGGTAAAAGCATCTCAGCACTGGTAGGGATCTCCATGGGGCTCCTCCACTTCCCAGGGCCACCATCAGGGTAGATCCATGTGACTTCTTATCAGGGATGTCTCTGAGGAAGTGAGCAGAGACAGTGTGTGTATCTTCTGCTTCCAAGAAGGCAATATAGGAGTTTCCAGGATTCTCAGGAGAAGGCCATGCCCACACCAAGGCCTCATTGGCTATGACCCAATTGACAGACTAGACTCCACCCCTTCATTCTTAATCCTCTCAAGTCCCAAATTGACACCAGATTATGTAACTACCCCAGGGGTACATAGCTAGGAGTGGAATACCTAGGTCAAATGGTAGTTCTATCTGAACTGTTTTGAGAAACCATCACACTTTGGACTTGGCCGTACACCCTTTGTGCTATTGCTGACCTACCAACAGTGGTTGCTGTTGTGTCTGCTCTAAGTCACAGTGATCCTGCGTACACCACAGTGAAGCACTGCCCACTCTGCACCATCCTCACAGTTTCATGATGCTTGAGCCCATTGCTGCAGCCACTGCGTCAGTCTCCTTGAGAGTTTTCTTGTTTGCATCCCTCTAGTTTACCAAGCATGCTGTCCTTTCCCAGGGACTAGGCTCTCCTGATCATTTGCTCAAGGCGTGAGATGTCAAGACAGGACATCCTCCTGTTTGAGAATTCCAGTTGTACTTCAAGAACAGATTGTTCTTCTGGAAGCTCTAGTAAAGTCAATGTTCATCAACTCCATTTCCAAAATGTATCCATTTTCTCTGGTCTGCCTTAGTCATTGTCCCACATTCACATGCATATGAAACAATTGAAAACACCAACGCGTGGGCCAGGTACATCTTAATCCTCAAAGTGACATCTTTGCGCATCAACATTTTAAATAGGCCTTAGCAGATTTACACAATGAAATGCATTTGATTTCTTGACTACTATTTCCCTGAGAATTGATTGCCAATCCAGGTAAAGTGAAATCCTTGACAACTTCTATCTTTTCTCCATTTTTCTTTTTTTTTTTTTTTCTGGGCATTACTGCCCTGGTGGTCGGAGTGGGAGGCCCAGCCTTGCTCCTGGAGAGCTGCTGCTGGATTTGAACCTCCAACCCAGTGGGCTGCAGTTCTGCACACAACCACTACGCCACCAGGACTCAGCCCTTTTCTCCATTTTTCATCATGTTGTCAGTTGTGAGGTTTTCAGATTTTCTTTTTTCTTTAGATGCATTTCATTTATTCAATTATTTTGTTTTTTCTTTTTTTATTAAATCATTTTATTGGGGGCTCACACAACTCTTTTTTTTTTTTTTTGCATCACTCCCTTGGTGGGAGTAGGAAGCCCAGCCTTGCTCCTGGAGAGCTGCTGCTGGATTTGAACTGCCGACCCTGTGGGCAGCAGTCCGCACACAACCACTGCACCACCAGGGCTCAGCCACAACTCTTATTACAATCCACACATATATCCATTGTGTCAAGCACTTTTGTACATCAGTTTTCCTCATTGGTCTCAAAACATTTGTTTTCCACTTGAGCCTCTTGTACTTGCTCCTCATTTCCCCCCAATTTTCTTTACTTTGAATTGTAAATCCCACTGATGGTTGTATTATTTCTCTCTCTCTCTCTCTCTCTCTCATTAAATACTTGGGTACTCTTACATCTCTTTTCACAATCCATACATTCATCCATGTGTCAAGCACATCTGTACTATGCTGCCATCATATTCAAAGTGGATATTCATATTCATACTGGATAGCAGCTCCCTATTTTCCCCCTCCCTTCCCTCCCCCCTCATGCACACTTGATAAGTTATAGATTGTTATTTTCATATCTTATATCATCCTCTGTCACCCTATACCCACTTTTCTGTTGATTGTCCACCTAGGAGGGGGTTATATGTTGATTCTTATGATCGGTTTCCCCCCCCTTTTTTTTTTAATGGTTGGGTTTATTTCAACAGTAAATTTGAAACTCTCACCTTAGTGGGCTTCCAGTGATTTTTTTCAGGAATAGACATTTCCTACACTGTCTTTTTTTTGGGGGGCGGGGGGGGGGAGTATCACTGCCTCTGGTGGTAGTGACCGCTACCCAGTGCTGCTCCTGAGAGCTGCCGCTGGATTTGAACCTCCAAGCCCGCGGCTGCAGTCCCGCACTCAACCACTTACGCCACCGGGGCTCAGCCCCTACACTGTCAAATATATAAAAATTCCTTTTGACTTTCCTTAACACTGATCAGCCAACAGATTCGGTCCACTTTTGCTTTGATCCAACTACTCAGTTAACCCAAGCTTCTTCTTCAGAGACTTTAGCATCGCAGGTGGAGGCAGACAAGGGAGTCTGAAGTAGACCTCACTGGAGTCATAGATGAACCACAGTAGGGCAGTCAGAGTTCCCATCATGATGACACGGGTAAATAGTCCCTTCCAGACACCTTTAAATCCAAGTCTCTAGAGTGCCTGAGAAGCAGTGCTACCTTTCTCCTTATTCAACACAGACACCACAGAATCCGCAGGGTGGGAAACAATTGCACAAAAGACACCAGTGATAGAACCAGCCACAAATGTTACAATAAGCTGTTCTCCCTTTGAACATTGACTTCGGGGCTTAGGAACCACAAACTTGTATAGTGCCTCAACAGTTCGTTCAAAGCAGGCACACTTCCTCATGGTGTATGGGATCTGTCTCATCCAGAGAGGAGCAACCCCCTTGTAGAATGCATTTAGACCTTCCTTAAACATTTTAGGAGCTGCATCCCTCAAAGTGTTGGCATAACCAGGTTGGGTCTCAATCTGAACCTTAGCAGCTTCCATGGGAGCCAGAGCTATGTCAGGAAAGAATTCAGCACTGGCAGAGGAAGCCAAATAGAGTGAAGTGCGCCACAGATAGGTGTCCTCCTCTACAAACATATTGCTATACAGTACTTTGAAAACTTCCTAGAAGCCAAACAAACAAAGTCCCTGCATGGAGTAGCCAATGAAAGTAGGAGCCCATCCTTTAACCAAGCCTCGAGCACTGTCCTCTTTAAGTGTAACTGAGAATCCATTAAATGTGCCCTTATACTTTGGGGTGTCCACCTTCCTCTCCCTCTTATTATTTCACCTTCCTTTTTCTTTTAGGTAAGTAGACTTCTAATCCTGCATTTGATATTTCACTAAATGCAGAGGAACCACAGCAGTGTGTGTCAGTCCACAACTCAAGACCCCACCTAAGCCACACAATGCATGAAACTTCATGGAGCCATATTCGCAACTATCTTCTTCGACAACGGCGGCTGCCAGGGTGAGGCTGGGCAGACCGGGGATCCCAGTGGAGCTGCTGCGGGCCTCCGCTGGACATGCATTTGGAATATGACATTCTTCTAATAGGCAGAATACGTATGGTAAAAGGACAAGGGTCCCGATTTCCCCATTTCCTTTCCAACACTTATTTTGTTTGTTTGTTTTTCACCTTTATCTGTCCTGCACGAGTGGATGGTAGCTCTTTGTAGTTTTGGTTTTCTGATGGGCAATGACATGGAACATCTTTCCCTGTCTTGTGGCTCTTTGGGTGTCTTCTGATGAGATGTCTATTCAGTTCATTGCCTCTTTATAAATGGGTTATTTGTATTTTTTGTTATTAACAGTTTTTTGTAGAATGTGATAATTAGATTCTTGCTACATATGTTGTTTTCTGAAGATATTCTCTCAGTCATTAACTTCCTTTTTTCATTCTTTTGATAGTCCTATTTTAGTTCCACTAGCATAATTATTCACACAAATGAGTGGTTTAAACATGTTAAAAGGAGTTGTGCAATCATGACCACAATCAATTTTAGAGCATATTCTTCATTCCTGTACCCATTATTATTAGCGCTTCATTCCTCTCCTCCCCTATTGTTCTCTGCCATTTGAATTCAGTTGCCATCTTTATAGATTTGAGGTAGCTAGCTTTGCTAGCCAGAGCACCACCATCTTGAATTAACTGCCATCTTCAATGAACTATTCACCAGGCCTCTTGTCCTATAGGTGAACGTGTCATGGGCTCGCAGAATGGAGCCCTAGCAAAATGTTCTGAGAACAAGCAATTACCACACCTTGGCCTTTCTCTACACAATACCCCTGTCTCATCCCCTCATGTATTGAGATAATATCACAATTTCATCTAACTGCAGAGTTTTGCTTCTGTAACTCGCTTGCTTGCTTAGCTGCATGTCCCAAGTAACACAGCCCCCTATAAAAGGTCTAAGCTGAGCTAGAAACGGCATCAGTAGGCTGACTGAATCAAATGCTGCTGATCCCTGCGCAGAAATTTTCTTTTTTTTTTCCTTTTTTCCTTCCTTCAATAAATTCTGGCTTTTTAAATTCTCTGATGACCCAGTTCTTGTCGCGGCTAAGTGCAACAGATTTACCTATGCTGGATTTTGTTTCCTAGAAAAACATACAACTCACCCACAACCACCACCACCAAGGACAAAATAAAACACAGAAAACCCTCAGTCTCAAAGTAAACAATAAGAAAACCTTGAACAAGGTTTAGATGGCTAAAATAGAAGCTCCTTTGGCAAACCCTGTGGTTGTGAGTGCCCCACCCAACTCGATTCAGCAGCCCTGGGCAGATGATACCAGTGCAGCCACCACTGAGAAGAAAGCGAACGTGACCACAACCATCAGTGCCAAACCACAGATCACCAATCCCGAAGCGGAGATTACTCGATTTGTGCCCTCTGCACTCAGAGTCCATGTGGAGAACAACGGAGCTGCTGCTGCTCCGCAAAGGAAGTCCGAGGATGATTCTGTTGTACCTCTTGCCAAAGCAACCCCCAAATCTGGTCCGTCTGTTCCTGTTTCAGCACAAACTAAGGATGATGTATATGAAGCTTTCATGAAAGAGATGGAAAGAGATGTCAGTTCTGGCATCTAAAGCTGTTTTTTTTTTTTTCAAACCCAAATCAACCCCAAATGTTATTTATTTAATATAATCATCACAGGGGTGCAAATGGAGATGTAACTTAAAAACAAACAAAACAGAAATGACACCACAGAGTAAATCAAGGGTGTGTGTGTGGGGGGGGGGCGGGGGGGCGTGCAGGAAGGGCAGACATCCAGAAGAGAAGACAACCCAAGGACAGGGAAGGTCAGGGTTCTTCGCAGGAGACTTGCTTTGGGTAGTCTTCCTGCAGGTATTTCTTAAAGGCTGTGAGTTTTCCAGAGTTGAGCAGCCTGTGTGTTCAAAGGGCTGTCCATATTGGGCTCTCCCAGCAGGCTCTAGATGGAAAGGAAAATAGTCCTGACGTCATACAGGGCAGACCACTTGTCCTTCAGGATGTCCAGGCAGATGTTACCCTGCGTGTCCACGTTGGGGTGGGAGCAGGGGGTGAGGGACTTCACTGTGGGCGCATTGTCAGGGTAGCCACTAGGGAACTCCAGGGAGAGCTTGTACCTCAGGTCATTATAGACAGTCACTGTTGCTCCGTGGGTGGTCCCGACACACTTGAAGCCCGGACTGTGCCCCCACTGGGCTCAGCCCCTTTTGGGGCAGCCATGGCCATGACACTGGCTGCAGCTGGGTTGCAGTTTGGGGAGGCCCTTCACTTGGTGCTGGCAGATAGGAGTCTCCGAAGACTGGCCGACAACTGCCTGTTTGAGTTTTTAAAATAAATTTTTGTAAATATAATATTTTGTCTGTAGTGAAATGGGTCCAATGTCATTTCCTATTACAAAGCAGGATTGTGGGAAGAAAATTATTTCCTGTTCAAAAAAAAAAAAAAGAGAAGAAAAATGATAAGGTGTTAAAATTTAACCTAATCACAGCAGCATTTCTCCACGTTATAATTCACTCTGACTCATAGCATTGCTATTTACATCCCTGGTCACAGGGCTTAATCCATGAAGTTTCAAATCCATGTGGGAACCCTCTGCTTTCTGTGCCTCGTCTTCCTGCTTCCTGTTCATCAGCTTCCATGAGTCAGCAAATTCTGACTTGAACCGAACTGGACATAGCAATTTCTTCACTTGTGAAAGTCTTTTCTTGTTGTAAATATCCGTCTATGGACAGCACACACAAGTATCCCTGGTTTTGCATCGCTAGAGAACCCAAGCTAATATGGCCACTCAGATCTTTTCCTGCACAGTCTCATTCTGCTCTCTGACTGTTTATCTGCTGGTGTTTCTTTTGGTATCGAGTTTCTGGTTTTTCAATTCCTTCTGTTATTCTCATGCTAATTCCCTTCATCTCTTACACCATTCTTCTGAATTTCACTTTTGTTCATTCCAGAGCCTCTTTTTCAGAGTACTCCAGTGGGTTTGGTTGATTGTGTGTGTGTGTGTGTGTGGTGGTTGACTGCTAGTCAAAGCCATCGTGGGCAGCTCTCAGTGGGTGTTGACTGCTGAGTCACGGAGGGACAATCGGCTCTGTGTCGGGGCCCAGGAGAGGACTGGTTTGGGTAGGTTTGGCTGGATATCCGGTGGTGTTGGGCGCTGCCTGTGTCTGCCTTGGAGCTGTGCCTACCACAGGAAGCTTCCGAAAGTCTTTTGATAGACAAAAATATTTCATTTTTTATTAGGGACCACTAATTTGTTTTATCTTTGGCCATATGTGCCTTTATTATTTTATTACATAATCCACTTAAAAATATAGGTCTTTCATCTTTGATTTTGCTGTTTTTATAATTTTATAACTGTACCTTGCACATGCTGAAGTAGTCTACTTGCACAGCTTGCAGAATCTACCCTTTTCTATTTTTCTGCATGTGAAAATCCATGTTTCCCAGTGCCACTTCTTTCAGTCTTTTTTTTTTTCGTCACACCAACTAAGCACACTTCTCAAAAGTTAGCTATGCAAATATATGTGAGTTTATTTCTGGACTCTCCAGTCAACACCGTTCATCTTTCTATTGTGATGCCGACACCAGTGGCTGTACAGAAGGTATATGTAGGTTAGTACTCTTACTTTTTGCTTGTATTTCTTTTCTTTTCTTTTTTTTTTTTTGTGGGCATCATTGCCTCTGGTGGTCGTGGGCACTACCCAACGCTGCTCCTGAGAGCTGCCACTGGATTTGAACTGCCAAGCCTGTGGACTGCAGTCCTGCACGCAACCACTTATGCCACTGGGGCTCAGCCCTTGTGCTTGTATTTCAAACACCGCTTTTGTTATTTGGGGCCTCTTACTATTCCATGTGTAGTTGACAATTAAGTTTTATATTTCTTTCTCTCATTTTTAATCAAACAGCTCTATCACAATCCATACATCCAGCCATGGTATGTCAGGCACATTTGTATATTTGTTGCTCTTATCATTCTCAAAACATTTGCCTTCTGCTTAAGCCCTTGGTCACCTTCTTATTTTTCCTCTCTCCCCTCCCTCATGAACCCATGATAACTTATAAATTATTATTTTTAAGGGGTTTTCTATTTCTGTAAAGAAAGCTATTGGATTTTTAAAAATCCATATCAAAATGAAGCTATGGATCTCTTTAGGTCATATTGAAATATTAATCATACTGTCTTCCATTTCATATGGAACATCTTTCCATGTACTTAAGTCTACTTTAATCTCTTTTTAAGAGTCTTTAATATTTTTCATTACATAAGTCCTTCACAGTCTCAGTTAAAATTATTCCCAGGTATTTTGTTCTCTTCGATGCTATTAGAAAAGGGACCTCCACCCCCTAATTTCCCTTCTAGAGTTTTCATTGTTGTTGTACAGATTAAAGTGATTTTTGTTTATTGACCCTGTATCCTACACAATTACTTAACTTATTTTTTAGCTCTAGAAGTTTTCTTGTGGACTCTTTGATCTTATGTATATAGAAACAAATAATCTGTGAATAGAGATAGTTTTACATCTTTAACAATCTGGATACCTTTTGTTTATTTCTTTTTCTTTTTTTTTCTTCCCTGCCCCTATTTATTTTTCTTACCTTATGGCTCTAGCTAGAACTTCTATTACAATACTGAATAAAAGTCATAAGAATGTCTTGTCTTGTTCCTAATGCCAAGGAGAAATCTGAGTCTTCCTTTATGAAACATGCTGACTATTGGTTCATATTCAGCATGAATTATATTGAAGAATTTACCTTCTCTTTGAATCTTTATTAGTATTTTCAACAAGAAAGAGTATACTAAGAAAAAAATTTAAAAAAAAGAAAGTATACTAGTTTATTAAATGCTTTTTCTGCATCCACAAGACAATTATGTAATTATTTTCCTTTTTTTTTTGTAGTGGTGCAGTTTATCATGTTGCTTGGTTTTCTGATCATCACTGCATTACTGAAATGAAAACCACTTGATCATTGTGTATGGCTTAAAATGTGCTTTTGGATTTTGTTTTTTTAGGGTGGTTTTTTAAGAAGTTTTTTAGTGTTTTTTGGGGGGGAAGTTTGTTAGTGTTGTTGCCCTCCCCGCATCACTGCCCTGGTGGGAATAGGAAGCTCAGCTTACTCCTGAAGCGCTGCTGCTGGATTTGAAACATCAACCCTCTGGGCTCCAGTCCCGCACACAACCACTGCGCCACCAGGGCTCAGCTGTTTGTTAGTGTTTTATCAAGGATATATGGACATATATTAAACAAAGATCAGGTGTGTAAATGAGGAAACTAATCAATAACTTCATAGGGAGAGGGAAGAGACCCAGGATAAGCAAAGAACTTCTTAAGAAAAAGAACAAAGTCGAGGCCTCTCACTCCCTGCCTCAGAACTCGTTAACTAGGACATGAGTTAAAACAGCCTGTCTTGAGGGAAAAAAAACAACAACAACACTCTCCACCCCCCTTCCCCCAAAAAAACACAAACACACAAGAACCCCATAAATACATTCATTCACCTGCAAACAATTGGTCTTCAATAAAGGTCCAAAAATATTAAATGAGGTAGTCTCTTCAACAAATGGTACTAGCATAATTGAATTTCTATCTTGAGAAGGATGAAACAGGACCCATGCTTGGACCCATGTACAAAAATGAACTCAAGATGGATCAAAGACTTAAATGCAAATCTCAGAGCTATTAAGATGATCGATGAGAAAATAAAAAGAAACTTCATGACCATATTAAGAACATGTGCACACTATGAGCTATGCACAAAGGGCATGCACACAGTATATTACTAACTAGCCAACATAGGCCTGTAAAAAGTAAGGCACTAATGTGCATCACAAAAGTAAACAGGGAACTCAAAGGCTAGGAAAATTTTTGACAATTACACAATGGATAAGAACTAATCTCTAAAATCTAAAGAAAACTGCAACACCTCAATAAGAAAAAATATGAGCAGCCCAATGAAAAGCTAGGCGAGGATCACCAGACTGAAATTCAAGGGTTTATGCTGACTCACAGTGACAGGGCAGAAGTGCCCCTGTGAGTTTCTAAGCTTGTCACTCTTTACAGGAATCTAAAGCCCCAGTTGGGGCTTGTTTCACTTGGGGGTTTGGGATTGGAGACCTTGAGACTAGCAGCCCAATTTGTAACCCCAACCCCACGCCCAATGAGCTATTACCACACAATGTTAAAGAATAGTCATCAACCTGTGAACCCTGACAGCACGAATGAACCTGGCGGATGTTAGTCAACCTCAAAAGAGCAAATACTGTCTGTGGTCACGATTAAAAAAAGGGGGGGAGGGGCCTAGAAAAGGTTTTCATGCTCAACAGAATATTATTTCATGGTTACTGGAGATGGAAGGGGAAGGGAAGGTCAGTTATTTCCTCCAGCGTAGATCTGTGTTGACTAAGATGGAGGGGAAGGCAATACACCATTAGGGTGCTGGGGGCAGCAGAAGCTACTGCAAGGAGTGCAAGAGTGAAAAACAGCAAAGACACATACTGTCATGTCCACAATCCCACAGGACTGGTCGACGGTGCAGTGCAGCATTGCAGGAAGCAGCTTGTGATCAAGAACCCATGATGCTGAAGGGAGAAGTTCAAGTGGCACTGAATGCATTAGCCAAAATCAAGGGTCCTGGAACTCATGGAATTCCCATTGAAATGTTTCAGCAAGCTGGTGCCGTACTGCAACTGCTCACTCATCTAGGCCAGGGAATGTGGACGACAGCCACTAGGCCAACTGACTTGTACCCATTCTAGAGAGAGGTGATCAAACAGAATGTTCAAACTATAGAAGAATATCATTGTTACTGCACACAAGTCAAACACTGTCGTTGATCACCCAACAAAGGTTCCGGCAGTACATTGACAGGAAGCTGCCATGAGTTCTGGCTGTCTTGAGAAGAGGACGTGAACAAGGGATATCGTCGCTGATGTCAGATGAATCTTGACTCAAAGCAGAGAATGCCAGAAAGATGTTTCCTTGTGTTTTGTAGAGCATGCAAAAGCATTTGACTATGTGGATCATAGCCAACTATGGAGGGTCTTGAGAAAATGGGGATTCCAGAGCACTACCTTGTCCTCTCATGAGGAATTTGTACATAGATCAAGAGACAGTTGTGTGAACAGAACAAGGGAAAACCACAGGGTTTAAAGTCAGGAAAGGTATGTGTAAGAATTGTGCCCTTTCCTAGTACTTATTCAATCTACATGATGAGCAAATATTCATAAAAGCTTAGTTATATATAGATGAAGAAGAATGCCGCGTCAGGATTGGAAGAAGACTTATCAACAACCTGTGATACTCAGATGATGCAACTTTGCTTGTGGAAAGTGAAGAGGCCTTGAAGCACGCGCTGATGAAGACCAAGGATTGCAGCCTTTAGTATGGCTCACAACTCAATATAAAGAAGGCCCGAATCTTCAAAATTGGACCAATAGGTAACATCCTAACAAATGGAGAAAAGGCCGAAGTTATCAAGAATTTTGAGTGCAAGCATCTACCATCAATGTTCATGGAAGCAGCCGTCAAGACATCAAATGGCATGCTGCATTAGGTACGTCTGCTACATTAAGACCTCGTTAGTATATTACAAAGCAAGGATGTTACTTTGAAAACTAATGTGTACCCAAGCCACTTTTAATTGTAGTGCTGGAGAAGAACATTGAAAAATCAAACAAATCTCTCTTGGGAGAAGTGTAATCAGAGTGTTCCTTAGAGGCAAGGATGGCAAGACTTCATCTTACATGTTTAGACATGTGGTTAGGAGAAACTAGTATCTGGAGAAGGACATGACATTTGGTAGCAGTGCAGTGAAAAAAACAGGAAGGCTTTCGGCAAGATGGAGTGACCTCATGGTTGCAACATGGGTTCAGACCTAAGAACAATTTGTCAGGATGTTGCAGGACAGGGCAGTGTTTCTTCTGCTGTGTGTGAGGTTGCTGAGGGTCTTAACCAGTTTAAGGACATCTAGCAACAATACAATCTTGCAGTAGCAGTTGGTGCTAGGTGGGAGTTGTTCTCCTGCACCATCCTCCTGACTGTTGGTTGTTTGAAGTCCACCAAGCCCATTAAATTATGCAGCCACTGTGTCAATCCATTTCAAAAGTTGTCTTCTTTTTTGCCAACCCACTAATTCACCAAGAATGATGCCCTTTTCTAAGTACTAGTCTCTCCTAAGATCGTGTCCAAAGTCTGTGAGATAGTTTCTCCAGCCTTGCGGCTAAGGAGCTTTCTGGGTGTCGTTCTTCCAAGACACATTTGTTTGTTTTTCTGGTAATCTATGGTACTTTCTTTATTCCTCGCCCATGTCATAATTCCGATGAACCAAATGTCCTCCTCGCTTTCCATATTCATCGGGCAACTTTCACATGCATAGGCGAAAATGGAAAATACCATGGCGTGGGCTGGTGCACCTTAGTCCCCTAAGAGACATTCTTGCTCTTGAACATTTTATAGAGGCCCTTTGTAGGAAAATTTCCTAATTGGATATGTTGTTTGATTGCTTGACTGCTATTTCTGCGAGTGTTGATTGAGGATCCAAATTAAATCAAATCATTGGCAAGTTCACTCATTGCTCTGTTTATCATAATATTGCTTATTGGTCGAGCAGTGAGCATTTCTGCTTTCTTTATACTCAATTGTAATCCATACTGAAAACTATGATTTTAAATTTTCATCAGAGAGTGTTTCAAATCCCCTCAGCTCCCAATAAGCAAGGTGGTGTCATCTGTTGTATCGCAGACCGTTCATTATTGAGCCTGTTCCAGTGCTGATGCTCCTTCCTTCTTCATATAACTTCTAGCATCATTTGCCCAGCGTACAGCTTGAATAAGTATGGTGAAGAGGGACAACTCTAATGAACACTTTTCTTGGTTTCAAAAACATTTAGAGACCAGGGACTAGTCTCTCTTGGTAAGACATCCAAAGTTGGTGAGACAGTCTTGTCATCCTTGCCTTGTTTGCTTGAACTGCCTGTTGTCTATGTACAAGTTTCTTTCCTTTTTCCACAAGGTATTTCATCATAGAGTGCCAGCAGAGCTATAACTAAGAAGTGTCTCTTCTGGGCCCTGCCACTGTTCTGGCCTCCCAGACTTGGCAGAGTGGCCCTATATAGTGTGGGTTAGCCCCTATATAGTGACCCTATATAGTGTGGGGAGTGGGGACTTGTGAGGCGTGGGGAAGGGTTAAGTTTATGGAACTCCACTACTGGATCCACAAAGTCAGTCTCAGAAGTTCCTGCCTGTAAATGTAGGTGGTGTCAGCATTCTCTAGTGTGACAGTTGCCCAAAGGTTGGCAGTTCAAATCCAACCGCACTGGATGAGGCTGTCCCTCCTGAGAAGATGAAGTGTTTGGGAAGCACCACAGGGCAATGTTCTTCTTTGTCCTCTAAGTCTCTAGAGATGTAATTGATTCTGGTATTTGGTGTGTGCCTGGGGGGCAATGTGGTTGAGAGGGTTTAAGATTGTTGCCGTTAACCAAAAGGCACAAGTGCATTTGTGTATGTGTGTATGTCGGGGGCAGTTGTTTCCTACACACCAGCTGCGAATTGGTTTTCTCCAGGGAGAATGATGTGGAATCACCATCTGTAAAATCCTAGACCCTGCTAACAACCCATGTGTTATCAGTGTTGTCCTGATCGACAGGGTAGCTGAGTCTGGAAGCATTCCACACCATTGCTTTGGGTTCGGTTTGGCTAGAGAATCAAAGTCTGGCCTGCAGGCTCGCACGTGGAGTAGTGGAGGAGTGTGTAACAACACCCGTGTGCACCCTTTTGTGGGTTCCGTGCATTCCCCCCTGGGACGCCAGGCTCACCTCCAGAGCCAAAGGCGCGAGCTTGATGGGCGCCCCCGCACCCGGGACAGGGTGTTTTCAAAGGCCAAGACCCAGGAAAGGCACATGTGCCCCAGGCCCGCCTAGAGCCCGGGGCCCAGCGAGGGGGGGCCTTCTGCCCTGCGAAACACTGAGCGGCCCTTGTATCCCGAGGTCCAGCTCAAGTGCAAGCCCGACGTCGGCTGGGGCTTGGCACAGGCACCCAGCGCCAGCGAGGCAGCGCGCAGCCCGTCCACCTCCCGGAGGGAGCCATTGTGTCCCATACCAGCCTCCAGCCTGAGCTTCCTGGCCCTCCCTCCTCGGGGCGCTGTCCCCGCCGGGGGCGGAGGCGGACGGCTGCGATCAAGAGCGGGAGGGGCGGGCTGACGCCCCCAGGGCCGCTGCCGGAGGCGCGGGAGAGGCGCGGCGGGGCGGGGCGCGGCGCGGCGGGGCGGGCCGAGGGGCGGGGCATGACGCAGGCGGAGCGCTGCCAGCCCCTGCGTTCCAGGCCCTTCCACGCCAGCGCCGCGGGAAGTTTCCCAGCGCGGTCTCTCGGCGGCGGGACGAGCGAGCGCCCGTCCTGGTGGCCTTCGCCCCTGGTGCACCCCCACCGCGCGCTGGACCTCGCCGCGCCCCCCTGAGCCAGCCATGAAGCCTTGCCAAAGAGCCGAGACGGCGCCGGCCGCCGGCGACCCCTGGAAGGAGTGTTTTGAAGTGGCGGTGCAGCTGGCGCTCAGGGCAGGACAGGTCAGCGGCCGGCCGGGGGTGGGATGGGGACGCCCCCCTCGGGCCGCTCCTCCGCGCTCCCGGCGCCCTCAGTGCGCTCTGCGCCGCCCTCCCCCCGTGCAACACTCTACTTCCATTGCTCCCCTGGGCGCCCCCTGAGCGTGGGGGCCTTCCAGAGGGTCCCTATTTCCTTCAGCCTCCACATGGGGCAGGCCAGGGAGGACCTGTTCTGGCCAGGTCACACCCACAGGGGACTTGTTCAAGTGGTTCCCATTGCTCTGCTATCCGCATGGTCGGCAGTTCAAACCCACCAGCAGCTCCTGGGGAGACAGCCTGGACTTTCTACTCCCGTCAAGGGTGACAGCCTCGAAAGCCACAGGGGGTCGCTGTGAGTCAGTATGGATGTGAGTTTGGACTTAAATAAGGAAGTGAAAAGCGAAGGCACCCTGTCCCTGCAAAAAAAAAAAAAATGCTGGGAGCCTCTCCTTAGGACTCATGGGGCAGCTTGAGGCAGGGATTGAGGGGTGGGAGGTGATGGGGAGTGGTGGTTGGTCCCTGGGCCTTGGACACAGTGTGACCCATGCTGCTGCTGTCCACTCCTTGCAGCTCGCCCCAGTGCTGGGTGTGAGACTCTGAAAGAGGCTAAAAAGAAAGAAAAAGGTTTTGAGGACAAACCTCCCCTTTAAGGACCTCTCTTTAACCCCCAGGAACTCGGGGTGGGGGTGTGATCACCCCCTTGGGCTTGGGGCTTTCCCTAGTGGTGGATGCAGTCACCAAAGAGTCTGTACGTGTGTGACCTCGCTTCTTTGGCCACTGAAAGACTAAGTGTTATGCTGAGGTTACTGGACTTTTGCTTTTGAGAGTGAGTTAGAATATATTAACTATGCAAATCCATCCAGGACCTTAACATTCCCTCCAAGGCTAGAACACAGCCCCTCTAGGTTTTGAAGGACTTTGGGTGGATCCTGTGACCAGGCCATGAGTGTGGATGTCCCTGGGTGTACTTCCCAGCCACGTGGAGCTCTGGCTTAACCCAAATTTACAGAGTGCTGCCTGAGGACGCCTCACACTGAAGGACAATGAACATGGGGCAGCAGGGCCAAAGAAAATGAAGGGCTATTGTTAAAAATGGTTTCTCATATTGTGTGTTTTGTTCCCTGCATTTCCCTCAGTGCCCAGACCCGGGCCTGTCTCATAGTCGATATCCATAAATATCTGCGCGGTGAATGGGTGCCAATGGGTGCGCTCACCTCTGCTGGGAGCGGAGTAGTGAATGGAAACCAACCCCCTTGTTGGTTTCTTATGTGTGTAAGGCACAGGATTGGCTTCTTTGGGGAGGTGAAGATGGCCAGATGGAGTGGGGCAGGCTCATAAACTTTAAAATAGCTAAACAGAAATTGTTGTTATGCTGTAACATCTGGAAATACCGTTATCATTGCTCCCCCCACCCCATCACTGGTTCAACCTTCCCTATGCCTTAACCCTTTAATACAGTTCCTCTTGTTGTGGTGACCTCTCCCACTCTAAAGATGATTTTCATTGCTACTTCATAGGTGTAATTTTGCTATTGTTATGAATCGGGCAACTCCTGTGAAAGGGTCCTTTGAGTCCCCAAAGGAGTGGAGACCCACAGATTGAGAACTGCTTCCCTACACTGCCCTACATGATCAAACCACAAAGACTCATCTCACTGTGCAGGGTGGATGGTGCTTTACCTGGATGTACCCCCTGTAAAACCTATGTCGTGGGGCGGACTCTGACTCAGGGCAGTTCTGGTTGTGCAGACGTCGTAGAACTGTGCCCTCTAGGTTTCAGGGTCTGACCTTCCCGGCCTCCAAGTCTTTCTTCCCAAGTGACTCACCTCTTTTGGTTGTCAGGTGAGCGTTGTACTTGTTTGCACCATCCAGATGTCCCCTGGCTCCTCTGACCCCTTTGGAAAGTTGGGGTCCAACACAAGCAGCCCCTCTTTGTTTTAAGGATGCAAGCTGTAGCTTCCAAGGAGGGTTTGATTTGTCGGGAGTGCTGGGAAGCTTCAAGGAGCCAGATGTCCTTGTGAGTCAGATAGATAAGACGACTGCAGCTGAGAGCTTCCTATCTGCTCCCGATGGAGCCCTGGTGGTGCGGTGGCTACGTGTGTTCGGTGGCGATCCTTGTGGCCCACAGTTCGAAATCAGCAGCAGCCCTGAGGGTAGAAAGCAAGGGGAGGGGAGGGGGGAGGAAGGAGAGGGGGCTTCTACTTTCATCAACAGCATCTTAGTTTTAAAGTCACCATTTAAAAAAAGTCATTTGATTGGGGGCTCCTACAGCTGTTATCACGGTCAATACATACCTCAATACAAATGCAGGCCACATGTGTACATTTGTTGCCATCGTCATTCTCGAAACATCCTCTTTCTACTTAGGCCTTTGGTATCAGCTCCCTTTATTTCCCCTCTCTCCCCACTCCCCCTACCCCTCCCTCGTGAACCCTTAATATAATTTACAAGTTAGCATTATATTGTTATATTGTATACTCTCTGATGTGCCCCTTCACCCACTTCCCTGTTGTCCCGTTCCCAAGGGTGGAGGTGATATGTAGATCCCTGCAATTAGTTCCTCCAAAGTCAACATTTTATACACATTTTGTTTTACCTTTCATGGCAAACAATGCCAGTATACCATGGCTTATCCCAATTTCTCTCTGTGTTCCTTTTTCATTTCTTCTTCCTAACTCTGACCTTTGTTTTTGAGTAAATGTTGCCCTTCTGCTCCTGAATGATTGAGGATATATATTTTTTAATAAATCATTTTATTGGGGGTTCGTAGAAGTTCTATCGCGATTAATATATGCATCATTTGTATGAAGACCATATTTGCACATTTGTTAGCATCATCATTCTTGAAACATCCTCTGCCTGCTTAGGCCCCCGGTATCAGCTCCCCATATTTCCCCTCCCTCCCCATTCCCCCTGCATTATGAACCCCTAATAATTTACAAATTGTTATTATTTTGCCACGTCGTACACTGTCTGATGTGTCCCTTCACCGAGGTCCTATTAGATCCCTGCAGTTGGTGATTGAGGATAATTAGGAACTTTATACTCCACCATAAAACTTCTCTTGCTTGAGACTTTGAAGAGAAGCCAGCTCAGGATCCCGAAGCTGCTGTGTAAACCCAAGTGAGCTAAGTTATATGTATCAGGCTGTTCAAATTTATACGCTTGAAGAAACAGGAATGTGTAATGTGGTTTGTTTTATTCGGTAAATTTATGTAGAGCTTTCAATAGGGCAGGCACAATTCTAGATGTCCTGCAAACTTAAATTTATTTGGGAGACATTTTAGGTGATTGCAACTTGCCAAAGTCAAAAAAGCCCTTTCTTTTTGAATGAGAACAGGGCAGAGTGAACCAAGACACTGCCATGAGGAGTCTCGTCCGGAGGCCCACAGATCGAGGACTCTCTTCAGCGTTATGCTCCTGCTTCCTGCCCAGTAGGCACTCCCTGAGAGTGAGCTGTGCCAGGAAGTCAGCGTCGGCTCGACAGAACCCTGAACGACAGAGGCCGCGCTATAGTGTTTCAAATCTGAAATCTTTATGAAAATTGCCACATCTTACACCCATGGAACAGCTGGTATATTTCAACCGCTTACTCTTCAGTCAGCCGCAAAAGACGGAACCACTGCATCACCTGAAGTGTGATAGATTATGTTGTTTGAACTCACCACAACTTACTCACTTTACTCAAGAAGATTTTCATTAATTTTTAATCTGGCGTTATTATGTCTGGAGTAATAATGTTACAGTTTTGTGGATATAGCTTTTGACTATGCATGTGTGCATTCTGTTGGGTGATATATTCAGGATAGGTATAGACTTGTGTCATAGTAAATTCTGTATGTGACTTCTGCTTAGTAGTTTCCCAAAGTACATTACCAATGTGCACAATAAAAAAAGATTATATAACACCATTCGGAATGGCTAAACCGGAGGGGTAGAGAAGACTGACAAAGACAATGAAAGTGTCGCTCAAGACATGGGCAGTAGAGAGTCTTTCCACTGGTAAGAGTGTACATTGGCACTCTTTTCCATCATCCCATTAAACTTGAACTTCACGCTGGCTTGGTTCCCATCCTTTCCATCCCGTGGAATATGAGGGGAGAATTCAGCCAAGGAATGGTGTTGTGGCCACATAATTTATTACCTTAGCTCCTACCTCAAAGGTGGGGGGTGGTGTCCTAGCCCCCTGGGTCACTCATTCAGTGACCCATCTGCAGACTCTCACCTTGTCACAGGCTGATCAAAGATCTTAATATGATTATGCAGACCTAGAGAAGGCCTCCAGGGAGAAATCATACCTGAGCTTTGTGTTAGAAAGGAAAAATTGAGAAAGTAGCAAGAACATGACAATTGTATGGTATGGAATAGAATATAGCACCAAGAAATTCCAAGAAATTCATTTAGGCTGAAAGATAAGGTTGTATGTGAAGGGTCAGACTCTAAGGTGGGAGAAGATGGAACACAGTAGAGTCATGGATTGAGGGTTGTGTTAGCCCAGGTAGACTACAGAAACATTCATAAACATGCACATGGATATAAGGGAAACATTTATATACAAGAGAAATGGAACACTGAGAAAGCATCTCAACCCCATCCAGTCCAAGGTCATAAGTCCGATGTCAGCCCATATGTCTGATACCAGTCTATAAAGTCTCCTTCAGACTCATGAAATGACTCTAGGACAATCACAGACCAGTGGGTGCAGAGACTTGTGTGTTCAGCAGTTATAGAAGCAGAGAAGCATCCCGCTCACAGGGGTCTCTGCATGACTCCTCGTTTCCAGAGCTCAGGGTCCATCAGCAGTATCCAGTGGTGGTAGAAGCATCTCAGCACTGGTATGGGTCTCCCCGGGCCTCCCAAGCATGTCAGCTTTAGTAGGGGTTTCCATGTGGCTTCTCCAGCCCCAGAGGTTTGGTTCCTTCAGGGTAAGCCCATGTGGCTTCTCTGGCTCCTCGAGTCTCCAGGACTCAGGGTCTGATCATGCTGCCGTGCTGTCTTGTCTATAGACCGTCTCCAAGAGACTGAGTCGTAAGTCTTTCTCCTCCAATTGGGAAATACCGGGAATTCTCAGAGAAAGCCGTGCCCCCACACAGGCCTCAATAGCTATTTCCAGATTGACAAGCTAGACTCTACCCCTACACTCCCAGTGCTGAAATTGACACGAGTCTGTGACTGCCACAAGGGTTCTATCCAGAACTGATCTAGCAGGTAGTATTGATTGATTTTATAAGTTACAGTAGACTCAGGAATTACAAACTGAGGGTGAGAGAGACCTGGGAGGAGAGAAGTTCTGGGGTCTGGCTTCAGCCATTATAGGAATTTCATTGCATTGCAGTGAGGTCTGGATTGGTGATGAGTGTATGACACCTGTCAATCCTAATTGCTGAACAAAATGAGGGAGTCAGTTCAACTTATCAAACAAGAATTTGGATACTGGCACTAGATTGCATCTGTGGGATTCCTTTTTTCTGTACTTTTAGCTGAACAGCCTTGAACAGCTTCACACAAGGCACAGCAGCATAGGATCCAGGGAGGGAAATGAGCCCAAAGTTGACCAGATTGGGTCCTGAAAGTCCTCATGCTCAAAGCAAAGGGTCTATCCCTTTCCTGGTGAGGCCGGGAGCCCACGAAGGCTGTGTAGTGGAATCCCATGGGATCCGACTCTTGAAGAGGCCACTCTGCTCATGAGAAATAATGCCGAGGCAAGCAGAGCCCTTGCAGGCTGTTTTGGCAATCGCAGCAGGACTGGAGTAATCATACAGAATGGGCACTGTGGTTTGGGAAAATTAATTGGAAATAAAACCCAACCGTTTTAGTGTGTAACTAGATGTGGGGTGTGTGCAGGAGGAAGGAGCTAGGAGAGGTCCCTGATTCCTATTTAGGACTCTACATGGATGACAGTACCAGCACTCAAAAGAGGCAACTGAGAGGTGTGGCTAAACGTGTTACAGCAGAGGTGGTCTAAGGAGGAAGGTGTGGAAATACCGGGTGTGGTTGGTGTCTGCTGCAAGGGAAGATGGAGGAAGTGTGGCTTCACTCACAGACTTCCCTCTGATACATACCAGGGGTTCCTCCCCCTCAAAAAACTCTGGACTTTTTTTTCAAAGCTATGTATTTAATTTTTTTTTCTTTTGCAGAACCACCTCATTACCTTCAAAGTGTTCTCCATTACACGTAATATATTTGTCAAATCTGTAATTCCATTCTTTGATACATCTTCAAACTCATCTGTTTGGATGGCTAACAGTCTTCATCTTTTTCACCCCACCTCTGATACAATGTCACACCTCTGTCCTTTTGTGTCCTTCTTCATTTGTAAAAACAAAAAGAAGTTGCGTGGAGTGAGATCAGGTGAGTCAGATGTTGTGAGCCAAGAGAAGCATGCTGTTTTTTGGGGGGCCTGAGTTGGTTGCACGAACAGGTGCATTGTCATGGTGGCAAAACCAGTCCCCCATCACCAAGTGTGCCTTTTTGTTGCATACTGTTTAGCAATTTTTTCAGAACCTCTAAAAAGAAAGCTTTGTGACTTTGTGGAATGAACTCCAGATGCATTATGAGTCAATATTTTCATCCGTTTGGGAAGTTGATGGATATCCAGAACAATTGTTTGTCATCAATTAGCATTTCACCTTTTTTGAAATGAGAAAATCACTCATACACTTGAGTTTTCCCATTCTCCTGACCTTGCAAGCTGTGTTCAACAGTTTCTATGGCATGTTTCCTGTGCAGGAAACAAAATTTCACAGCCACACCCTGTTCTGTTAAACTGACCATCCCCCCAAACGAGATTTGAGTGAAACTACTTTTATGAAAAAATTCGCTGTGACCAGAGAGAACTACCCAGGCAATGTCATTGGTTGTACTGACAGAGTGAGTGGCTTGATGCTCACCTAGTGGGAAAAATTCATACTACCAAAGTTCCTCTATTCCCAAAGAAGACTGGTAGAAACAATAGCAAAGATTGATAAAAACAAAGAAGTAAATTTTACCTTCAAAATTCTATAATCTATAACGTCCTCCTTAGGAATCCTTAAGAAGTTCCCTTCTTTCTGTACTTTGTAACTCAGGGTTCTGTACCCGCCCCCCCCCCCCCCCCAAAGTAAGCCCAAATTAGATTAGATGTTCTTCAAACTACCTCCAGGGTTCCCTGACACATGCATACTGTTCATGTACTGGGGTATGGGTTCCCAAACTTACTTGGTCTATTGCCCCTTTTCAGGGGGAAAAAAAATTCAATGCCCCTGGCAATTAAGAACTTTTGTACTGTAACCTTTAATTCAGGAAGAAGTGTAAGTATCTGCTTTTGCAGCCCCCCCCCCCACCCCCGATCATTCCAGGGACTGCCCCCCCCCCTCAAGCTCTGTGGTTTAAACATATTAAGCTGAATTATGCTCAGTATTATTAGTTCCCCACTTCCCCTATCTTGTCTGCTATAAAGCTAAGAAATTATTAATCCAGTGTTGTCTGTATAGATTTACCTCTTCAGGATTTCATATTGAGAAAAACACAGAAAAACAAACAGAAAAAAGCCCTCCACTAATAGCAACAACAGAATACAGAAAAACTTCAGTTGATTAATAACAAAAATAAAAAACAACAGATTTAAAATGGGTCAAAGGGAGAACAAATGATAAACCATTCAATTTTAACCTAACTGCATCACCATTAATCCACTTTCTAATGCACTCTGTCTGAGAGCAAAACTACTGAAATGCCAGTCACAGATCAGAGGAATTCCTGGAGAGTTAATCCACATGGGGACCTGAGGCTTTCACAATTTGCCTTCTGCAAATTGAATGTTCAGAATTTAATCTTCTGTGGTCTTGGATTTTATTTTTACAATCCTTGGATCACACAGGCTGGTGTACTTCTTCTGTGTGGGTTTAGCTGTCACCTCACTTTAACAGCTGCCTGTTTAAAGACAAAAGTTAAGATACCAAATGATAGTGTTTCTTTTTAAAATCATGTTATGGGGGGGCAGAGATACTATTCTTTCTGATCATGTAGTACCATTAGATTTCTGCTCCACATTTTGCCCTAGCCACCCTCATATTTTCCATGATTTCTTCATGAGAGTATCCAGTAGGACCATGTCATAAGAACTAGTTGCTTTTAGATTAGGGCTTTGCTTAAGTGGAAGCTCAAAATTCATTTATATACCTATGGTCTCTGAGTATGTATGTCTGTCCGTCTGTCTGTCTTATGTATCCCTGGTCTACTTCAGAGACTTCATTATCCTTTTATTGGGAGACATTATAACATTTGGCATATGGTAATTCCATTGATCGTTTCAGTAATTTAGCCAATGAGATAGGATTTCACATACTATTTGGAAAAGGAATGTATACCTAAAACAGCTTTTTAGACCCATACACATGAATGGTTGACCTGTACAGACTAAAAGCTCAAATGCCTGGACACTATGCAAACAATGAAGGTTGGAGATAGTGCAAAACTTTCAATCATACTCATTCATGAAGGCAGAGTCATACCTGCTAGACTAAGATATGAGTTAGATTTTAAATCTAGATTTCAAGAGCATATTCCAATTCATTTGATTTATAATATGAAATATTTTACACCATTGTTGTTAAGTGCCATCTAGTCATTTCGACTCAAAGCTACCATATCAACAATGGAACAAAATACTCCTCATCCTTACTATTGCTGCGTTGAACTCCACGGTGGCAGCCATCTTGTCCAGACCCTTCATCTTTCTCACTGCCTTTTATGCATGATGTTCTTCTCCAGGGACTAGTCTCTCCTGACAATATGTCCAAGGTATGTGAGGTGAAGTCTCACTATCTTTGCTTTTAAAGAGCATTCTGGCTGTAGTTACTACAAGACACAGCAGTTTGTTCTTTTGGTAGTCTAAGAGACCTTCCATCTTCTTTGCAAGCACCATAACTAAAACTCATCTGGTGTTGTTTGTTCTTCCTTATTCATTGATCCATTTTCACATGCATATGAGGTGATTGCAAATACCATGGCATGGGGAAGTTGCACCAGAGTCCACAAAGTAGCATCATGGCTCTTTAACATTTTAAAGAAGTCTTGTGGAGCAGATTTACCCATTGCAATAAGTTGCTTGATCTCTTGACGGCTGTTTCCATGGCATTGATTTTGGATCCAAGCAAGATTCAATCCTTGCAACTTCAATCTTTTCTTCATTTGCCATCATGTTATTACTCGTTGGTCCAGTGTGAGGATTTTTGTCTTCTTTACATTGAGTTGTAATCCAGACTGAAGTTACAGTCCTTAAACTTCATCAGTGTTTTAAGTTCTCCCCATTTTCAGCAAGATTACATCATCAGTTTTCTTCAAATCCTGATGCAACATTCGTCATATAATCCAGCTTCTCTCATCATTTGGACATACAGGTTGAACAGGTGTGATGAGAGGATAAAAACTAAAAAAAATAGCTTTATTGACATTTTACATAATCCAATATACCCATTCACATATATTTCTATTGTGCATCCCAGCAAGGGGAGTTATACTCTCATCAATGCTTTCGGCTCCCCATTTCCCCCTTCCTCTTCCCATATCCTCAGGGAACCATTACTCCTGTTATTGTTTCTGCAGGGCTATTTATCTTGACTTTTATGAACAGAGCAATTTTAAATATGTAAATGAACATACTCAAATTTAACATGATTGATGAGTTTAAACAAATAACAGCCTTACTAGTAAGGGGAGAAAAATTTTAAGAATTAGTGGTAAATCAGTGCTACATTGCACTTTGACTTTATGATCCCTTCCAGGTGGCCCTTCTGAGATGGACTGTTCAATTACCTTGCAGCTGAGTTTTGGGTCTTGCACCCATGCTCCTTCATATCAAATTGGTTGCATGTTTTTGAATTTCTAATACCTTTTCCTGTCAACATCTCCTGATCACACAGGCTAGTGTGCTTCTTTCCTGTGGGCTTTGTTGCTTCCATGCTAGATGTTCACTTGTTTAATTACATCTCTCTAAGAACCAAAACTATATCTTTTGATAGTCAGGCATCAGTTTCTTCACCAGATTTGCTTATGCACCCATTTCGTCTTCAGTGATTGTGTTGGGAAAGGGAGTATCATACATTCCTCATTATTAGAATAGACCATTCTTTACCTGAGGCAGAATTTAGTAGAATCCCAAAGTCCATCTGCTTCCTTCTTACAATATACATAATTTCTATTTCTCTTGTATTTTTCCCCTTCTCCACAGTTATGTTTACCCATCATTCACATTTCAGTAATCGAGAGTACACAACTTTGCCACACACCTTTTTTTTTTTGGGGGGGGGGGATCACTGCCCTTCGGTGGGAGTAGGACGCCCAGCCTTGCTCCTGGGCAAGCTGCTGCTTGCTGGATTTGAACCGCCAACCCAGTGGGCCGCAGTCCCACACACAATCACTACACCACCAGGGCTCAGCCTGTCACACACCTTTAAAATAAATTAAAACCATGCACTATTCCCTTGTTATGTTTTACAACTGTTTCTTGATCTATGTACAAGTTCTGCATACATACAATGACGTGTCAAGGAATTCCCATTCTTTTCAAGACAATTAAGAGTTTGTTTTGGCTCATACAGTCAAATGTTTTTAAAATATTTTAATTGGCATTCCATTAATTCCTGAAGCCCTGTTTTTGGCTAATGCTTTCAGTACAGCTTGAACTTATTCCTTGAGTACCATTGGTTCCTGCTTATATGCTACCTCCTGAAATAGTATAATGCCTACCAGTTCTTTTGCTTTAGTGACTCTGTATTCTTTTGATGCTTCCTGCATTATTATACATGGAAAGCTCATAAATTCAGATTTATAGAATTAGATGGAACAAAGATGAGTCATGTCTTCTTCAGTAGATGAAGTTTTGTGCTCCTTTGTAGGGGCAAAAAGGGGGGAAGGACTCCATGGTGAAACTCTTTCTTATGCAAAGAATAGTGGTTACTGCCTCAGGAGGAAATCTCAGAAATTCCTTTGGACTCACAGGTCTGTCAGGATTAGCAGAAATTACTGCCTGTGGCTCACACCTGTTGTGCCCATACAGGGCCTCCAGAGCGAGTGTCAAATGGGCAATGGAGGACGCTTGGAAGTCTGACTCATCTCTTTACTTTTTTTCAGATCATCAAGAAAGCCCTGACTGAAGAAAAATATGTCTCCACAAAAACATCAGCTGCCGACCTTGTGACAGAAACGGATCACTTGGTGGAGAATCTGATTATTTCTGAGCTGCGGACACAGTTTCCTTCGCACAGGTCGGTGTATTTGTTGGGAGAACACCGAATAACTCTCTGCCAAGTTCATAAGCAGCACCAAGGTCCAACCGAAGGAAGTTGTGTCTAAAGTTGATGATAGAAAAACACATGTAACGTAAATTTTAGGGTTGGAGCCCAGGCACTTCAATTGTATGTTAATCAAGGTGGTCCTTGAAAGACAAGGCTCACCCAGCCATTTATCTCTCTGCCCTTCAGTTAATCCCACATGTGGTTATTGGCCAGGTTGGCACAATAAACCTTAACTGTCTCAAGTGGATTCCAACTGATTATGACCCTGTCCAGGGTTTCTGAGACGAAGTCTTGACAAAAACAAACAGGCTTACCTTTCTCCAGTGCCATGCCTTATGGGTTTGAACACCTTCCCTTGTGTTTAGCAAGTGTGGCAGTCTTGTACTCATGTGGCAATTTCATGATTGGGAGTCTAGGGGTGAAGTCTATTCTGTCAATCTGGAGGTAGCCAGGGGAATAAACCACTTGCCACATGTGGGGCTTCAAAAAGTTTCTGGAAAAATTCCATCATCTCTTAATTCCAGTTTCCTGCTAAATTTATAAAGACCCTTTGTGTTTCTGGGGGTGCCTAGTAGGAGAGCAACCTACTCCAGAAAGTCTAAGCAGCCTCCCCCCACAAAAATGGGGCACAAGGTGATGTACCCCCACCTGCTGGCACAGATGGAGCCCTTATTTAGGCCACAGTTGGTCCAGGTCCTGCTTTTATTTTTTCTCTCTCATAAATATGGCAAGCGCATGTGTGAAAACACTCCTCTCCTCTCTCTGTCTAGATCAAAAGTTCCTACATTTTAAAGGGTCACCCTATAGAGTATCTGATATGAATTACTCATCTTTTCCCCAGAAAATGTACCTCCAAATCTACATTTTAATTTTCCTCTGGAAAATACAGAATCCTGTTTGTAGAATGCAAAGGAATCATGGTACCAAGCTGAAGATTCTTTTACCTCTGGGGCCTACTCACGCTCATTCTTTACTCCTGGGGTTCTGCAGAACATATCTTGGGGCAAGAGACCTCTTCCTCTTGTTTGGAGTCACCTAAAGACAGTAGATTCCAAAAGTGACAATACTAGTTATTTGATTACAGAACATACATTTCTGTCACTGACAGATTCCATGTTTATATGTGTTCACATGGCAGAAGTATACATGAGTGCAGTTTTTTAGAGCAAAATACATGTATTGTTGATTTGCACCGATTAATAATTTACATGACTGGACACTGTTTACACTTACCATGAAGGTTGGAGATAGGACAGAACTTTTTTTGGGGAGGAGGCATCACTGCCCTCTGGTGGTGGGAGTAGGAGGCCCAGCCTTGCTCCTGGAGAGCTGCTGCTGGATTTGAACCTCCAACCCAGTGGCCGCAGTACCGTGCACAACCACTATGCCACCAGAGCTCAGCCCAGGACAGAACATTTATTCATGTTCTTTGACAAAGGCAAAGAGAGTGTGAAAATAGCACATATTTGGTAGTCTTGGGTTGCCACTTAATGGGCACCCCAAAGGGAAGCATTCTGACAGGAAGTCCAGTAACTTTCATATTGATATCCTTGGGATAGTCCATATCTGTGGCTGCATCTAGTTGAGCATTACAGCCTTAGGCACATGGGAGTATTTTAGTTTTTTTTTAATCTGCTACCAGTGTGTTTAAGAAAAAGTCCAATTCACTGAGTAGGAGCTCCAAATGGAATACTTCTGGTATGACCTGTGAGGGATGCTGTGCACCTTGAAAGGACAGCAGCTTAAATATCTTGGTTCTCTGTAATATATGTCATTAATTACCAAGGGTTTAATACAAAAAGTTCCAAAGTGTCCAATTAGGTATGTACTCAGCTTATTTTCCCACGGTGGTCTATGTACTTAATATTGAGCAGCATTCCCAATGCATGCCGCCTCACCTGATCTACCCATTGACCAAAGCTGTAGTCACCTTCTCCAGGACAGGCATGCCATCCACCTCACACCTCTTGTCTTGGGTTTCCAAAGTTTCACTGATCACTCTTGTAGTAGTGTTTGTTGATTGGGTTGACAGTAGAGTATAGTGGTTATGGGTTGAGATCTGCAAGGTCTACAGTTCTCAACCACCAGTCATTCCAGGGGAGGAAGACAAGGAACATTCTCCCTTGTCCTACAGGGTCAATATGAGTTGGAATCAACTCGATGGCAGTGAGTTTGGTGTGCTTTGGCAGAGTCATGTTACGTGGCAGCAACTGATCAGGCCTTTCCCTCTCTGCATCATGCAAAAGTGACTCGGCTAAGAGTGGTTCATGAACTCTAGGAATGCATACACCCCATTGCCTGGTAAACTGGAATAGAAGATTCTATGACCTGATAGAAAAACATCTTGGCCTTGTAGTTGGAGTCGCTCTTGATCCTTCTCTCAAGAAAAACTTTTGGCATTGCAGAAAGATTGTAGCAACCAGAATTTTACACTCCCCCCACCTCTTCCGTAAACACACACACACACACACACACACACACACACGAAAAATGTTTCTACAGGTGCCTGTGGAGAAACTGATCAGAAAAACCTTGGGGAAAGATTTAAAAGCCAAGGAATCTTCAGCCCTGGCAGGATACTGCTGGTGTGCCAGCCCCACAGGATGACAGTGGGGAGCTCAAAGCTCACCTGCTGCTCACATAACTCACCTATCTCGCTGCTCGTCCATTCTGCTCCTGCAGCCTAAGGGCTAGGAGGATACATGGGCCTGTGAACTCCAGGACAGGGAAGGCCCAACTTGCTCATTTTACACAGGCTGGAGACTTGGGTCTGTGGTGAAGAATTGTCTCTCAGCATCTGGCTGAGCCATTTGGAGTTGGTTGTGGCCGTTCCCCCAGAGCATCGGGAACTGACCATCTAACAGCAGGTCCAGACTCAAGAGGGCATGGAGTAGGGGAGACAGCCAGCGCAGTAGTGAGGGAGTGTTTCTTCTTGGGCCCATGACTCACATTGCTGACACCTATCTGCCCACAAGCCCAGACCCAAATTGTAAATGGGCCCAACACCAGCATACAGGACCAAAAAGGGATGGTCAAAGAACAGAAAGAAAAACTAATGAAATGATATATTCAAAATTCTGAAAGAAAAAAATGCCAACCAGAATCCTGTACCCAGCAAGATTATCCCTCAGATATGAGGGACAAATAAAAATATGTACAGATAAGGGAAAACAAAAAGAATGTATAAGATATGACCACCTTAACAAAGTATTAAAAGAATTGTATAGACAGAGAATCTATAACAACTACACACAGCAACTTAAATATATAAGAAAATAAGATATTATGGAGAAAACATTCTACTTAAGCAATACTCAAAGTAAAACTGAATTAGATAAAGTAAAACAAGAAATCATAGGCATCATTTCACTGCGAGGATAGAAACGACCAACCAAATAAACAAGTTTAGAGGGAATAGAGCAGAAAATAAATACTCAAATGGAAAAGATATTGAACTATTCACAAAATACAGCAAACCGCTCTGACACTGGAAAGGAAATCACACCAAAAAAGCCCTACATATGAAAAGAAAAATGAAACAAAACAAGCTGAAAGCAATATAAGCAAAGACAAACAAGAAGATAAAGCCAAAAGAACAGAGACTAGCTAGAAGACAACTGAGAAATAAAAGCAACACAGCATGAAAAATCATCATGAAAACTAAAACCAGTAACACCATTGCAAAATAAGAAATGACATCAACAAAGCCATGTTTATCAATAATACCACTGAATGTAAGTGGATGGACTTCATCAGTTAGAAGAATCTCTTAAAAAGTGAACCTTTAATATTCTGCTTATAAGATTTACTCTTTAGGGGCTGAGCCCTGGTGGCATAATGGTTGTGCGTGGGACTGCAGCCCACTTGGATAGAGGTTGGGATGGAGGTTCGATTCCAGTTCCACAGAGCAAAGGTTGGGCCTCCTACTCCCACCACCTGAGGGCAGTGATGCCCCAAAACAAAACAAAACAAACAAAACAAAACAAAGATTTACTCTTAAGATATAGAGATAAATATAGTCTAAAACTCATAGGATGGGAAAAAAATGATCAGGTTAACTGCAGTCAAAAAAAAAGCTGGAGTAGCAATAGTAATCTAAGACAAAATAGAGCTAAAAGTTAATGACAGAGACAATGAGTGCATGTTACAGTTATGAAAGCTATAATTGAGCAAGAAAGCAAGCTTGATTAATACATATGTACCAAATGAAAGACCATCAAAATACATTAGTCACATTCTTGTAGAAATGAAGAGGTAAATAGATTATAACACTAGAAGACATTGGTACATCACTTTCAATTATAGATTGATCAATTAGAAAGAAAATCAACAGATACAAAAATATTAAATACATAATCAGTTTAATCTCAAAGAAATATATAGAACACTTCACCCAACAAAAATTCATTTCACTTTCATCTCTAGCACCTATGGTAGCTATTCTAGAATAGATACTATTTTATGTCATAAAGCAAGCACCAATAAATAAAAAAACACCAAGATACCACAAACCTTTTTTTCATATCATAATAATTTAAAGTTAGAACTCACCATAGAACAATCAATTAAAAAATACATGGAAATTGAACAGCACTTACTTTAGAATCACTGGTTAATTGAAAAAGTAAAGAACATAATCATAATATCCCTTGAAACAAATGAAAATGGAACATATCAAAACCTTTGGGACACAGTAAAAAAGAGTATTCAGTGAGCAGTTTATAGCAATATACACATAAAAAAGGCAGAAAGAATTAAACATGTAAACTACAACAACTGAGAAAAGTGCAACAAAGGAAACCATTGGGTATTAGAGGAAAAGAAGGAAAAGGGTAGAAATAATGAGTCAGAAAATTTTAAAACTATAAAAAAATCATTTAGACAAGAAGTAAGTTGGTTCTCTGAGAATATTAACAAAATTGATAAACCATTCGCAAGCCTAACAAAGGAAAAGAATGAGAAGAAAAAAATCCCATGAATAAGAAAATGAAATGGATGATATTACAACAGAACCAAATGAAATAAATATATAATCACAGTATTTTGAAAAATTATATTCTAACAAATTTGAAAATGTAGGGAAATGGATAATTTTCTAGAAGCATCTTACTTACCTAAATTACCACAGAATGATGCAGAAAATCTCAATAAACCTACAACAGGAGAAGAACAACGGCATGAAGAGGAAGAGAACCAAGTTAAGTAAAAGGCTTGTTAAAAATAATCAGGTAGAAGCCCTTGAACTACCCAACCTTAAAAACCTAATACATAGCCACTGTAGTCAAACAACCTGGTAAGATACAACGATAGATACATATACCAATGGAACTGTATAGAAAGCCCAGAATTAATATCACACACTTATAGGCAAGTGATATTCGACAAAAGACCAAAAACTGTTAAATGTGATAGAGACAATCATTTAACAAATGGTGTTGAAAAAGTTGGATCTCTATACACAGAATGAAACCCCAGAACACTTCATAACATGGATGTACCTGAAATTCATTATACTGAGTGAAATTAGCTTATCACAAAAGAACAAATTTTATATGGGACAACTGCTATAAAAAATCAACACCAAGATAAAGGCAGGCTCCTGTTCTCAACTCATCTGATTTTCTTCTTTTTTTTAAATCGTGGGGTATTTTTTTACTCTTAGTAGAATTCTGTTGGTTAACATTTTACTGAAGACCTTGTCATCTATATTCATTAGAGACATTTTTATGTAATTTTCATTCTGGTGATGTTCTTGCCTGCTTCAGCTATCAGTTAAAGTTGCTTCAGAAAATGAGTGTGGTTGTATATTGTCCATTTGTACACTATGGAATGTTGTTAGGTTCCATCATTCAGTTCAAGCCGTAGAGAACTTATGCACGACAGAACCCTGATCTAAGTCAGGGTATTTTTCAATTGCCTCATATGCATGTGAAGGTTGGACTTTGCATAAGGATGCCTGATGAAGAATTGATGCATTTGAATTGTGGTGCTCCACACTCCCCCTAAGGTCCAACTTTTATATGCACATGAGGCAGTTGAAACTACCCTGGTATGCGTCAGATAGATACCTTAGCTCTCAAAACCACATTATTGCTTTTCAATATTCTAAAGAGGAAATCCAATTTATATAAATATTATTCAAATTTATTTGAATAATAAGATAATGATTAAAAAATTGGAGAATTCTATCAATGAGTTGGAAATTGATCAGACATGCAATCAACATACTGTATATGCTGAAGTATAAGCTGAGTTGTCCAGCATATTATTTATGCAGTTTCTGTGGTAAAATTATGTGCCATGTCAGAAATTCAGGTTGACTTACATTGGAGTATATACGGTGCATTGATAATTATTGGTGATTGGACTGCAAAAGTTGGAAATAAAGGAACAGTAGTTTGAAAACACAGACTTTGTGATATAAACAATGATCACATAATAGCAAATACCATTTTCAATTACACAAGAGGCAACAAAACACATGGACTTTTGGACTTGGAATACACAGAAATCAAACTATATTTGTAGGAAGAGATGATGGAGAAGCTTAATATCAACAGCTAAAACCAGTTTAGGGTCTGACTGTAACAGATTGTCTGGTAATCAGTTTTTCTATTTCTTTAAAGAATGAAGTTGAAATTTGGATTTGGATTGTGTTGTATACCTAGATTGCTTTAAGTAGTATTGACATTTTTACAGTATTCAGTCTACCTTTCCAATGACATGGGTTATCCTTCCATTTATGAAGATCTCTTGGTTTCTTAAAATAGTTTTGTGTAGTTTTCTTTGTACTGGCCTTTTGTTTCTTCTGTTAGACTTATTTCTGAGTATCTCATCTTTTATGCATTGTTTTCATAATGTCTATTTTGCAGCTCTCTTAGCTAGTATACAGGAATCCAGTTGATTTCTATTTCTTAATCTGGAGTCCTACTACTTTATCAAATATCTTATTGATTGTTTCTAGCAATCTTTTTGTAGAGTCTTTTAGGATATTATAGCATATTAATTATTTAATCTCACCTCCACCTCCATCTCCATCACTTCTGCAGATAGTGAGAGTTTCCCTTCTTTTTTGCCTTTTGTATTTCTTATATTCCATTTGTGTTCCCTTGGTTTATTTTTGTTGTCTAATGGTTCTGACTGAGATTTCCATTACATTGTTGAAAAGAATGATGGGCTGAGCCCCGGTGGCGTAGTGGTTGTGCGTGGGACTGCGGCCCACTGGGATGGAGGTTCAATTCCCGCTCACAGGAGCAAAGGCTTGGGCTCCTACTCCCACCACCAGGGCAGTGATGCCTGAAAAAAAAATAATAAGAGAGAAAGAAATGAATGGTGATACAGGGCATCCTTATCTTCATCCTGTTTTTACTGAAATAAATTGTTTTTTAGCTTTTTGCTTTTGAGCGTGCTGTTGACTGTTGGCTTTTCATATACTGCCTTTATAATGCTGAGGAATTTCCCTTCTTATTTTGTTGAAAATGGGAAGTCAAATATGAAGTGGACGAAGGCATAAAGATTGATGTCCTCGTCAGTAGTAAGTTGAAATGGACAGGTTTGGGTCATTTTGAATCAGAAAATCATAGTCTTTACTATGCTACACACTAAAAGCTTTTCCTTTTCTTACTTTCCCTTTTTCTTTCCTTTTCTGCAAAACAAAAAGTTTGGTATTATATTTTCTTTCATCATTGAAAGTAAATACTTTTTCCCCAAGCCATTTTATTAGAAGTTGATACAGGCTGGGTGGGTTGCAACCCCCACATTCGGTTCACAGTACGAACACAGCAGAAGTATGGCCTAATTTCTACGGAAGTCGATTGCTGCTCTGGATCCTGCGTCTGGCTCATTGACACCTGGGTCTTTGGATCATGTTGCCTGTTGAACCATCTGACCTACTGACCATTCCTTGAATTCTACAGCCTCAAGGCGGACCTGCTGACCTTGAATTTACCGGTTCTCCATCCACCAGACTGTGGTCTTCCTGATTCATCTTCCTGCTTCTTACTTGCTCTTCCTGCTTCCTGATTCTTCAGTCCTCACATCTACATGGGTCAGAAGTTTCCACACTGGGTTTATCCACTGCTATAATTCCATGAGACATTTTCTTGATATAAATTTTTCTCAAAAAATAGATAAAGATGTAGATATACAGGTAGATTTTGATATGTGAGGGGGTACCCCCAAAACACCAAAAAAACAAGGGTACCCAAAAAACACCTCCCCAAAAAACCCTCCCCCCAAAACCCATTTTTTTCAAAGCTATTATGCTTAATTTTTTTTTAACAAAACAACCTTATCTTCAAAGTACTCTCATTACACTTAACACATTTGTCAAATCTGCAATTTCCTTCTTGGAAACATTTTTCAAACTTATCTGTTTAGACAGCTGACAGCACCTCCCTCATTTTTTTCTTCATCTCTTCTAGCTCATAAAATCATTGTCTTTTCATGTATTTCTTCATTCTCAGAATCAGAAAGAAGTCACACAGTGAGTTCAGGTGAATAATGTGTGTGAGGCAAGAAAGACATGGTGGTTTTTGCCCAAAACTGGCACACAGAAATGACTGCGTGAGCAGGCGCATTGTCATGGTGGCAAAACCAATCCCTGGTCTACCACAAATCAGGCCTCTTTTGTCACATAGCGTTAGCTATTCAGAACTTCTAAATAGAAAATTTGATTATCAGCCTGACTAGTGGAACAAACACCAAATGCACTATCCCTCTCACATCATTAAAACAAATGGAGATCATTTTGATTTTTTATTTTACTTGACAAGATTTTTATGGGCGAGGTGATGATAGTGTCTTCCACTGACTTGATTGAGGTTTGCTTTCAGTATCATAAGAATAGAAACATGTCTCATCACCTTGGGAAAAAAAGTCTGGGTCGCTTCAGTGTTGTTCTTGTATCCAGCCGATGTTCTTTTTGCTGCTCAGTCAGAATCTGACGCACAAATATGACAAGGACCCTTCTCATTTTCAAATCTTTCATTAAAATTCTCCAAACTGAGCTCCAAGCTAATCCAGATAACTTTCCCATCCTTTCCCCATTTCATCAGTATTTGAGCACAAGTACGCAAATTTTGTTGATATTTTGGTCCATTTAGAAAATTGAGTGATGCATGAAGTTTGTGAAGAATGAGGTTTGCAGTCAATTGACCTTTCACCTTTTTGGAAATGAGAAAACCACCTGTACACTTGAGTTTTTCCCATAACACTGTCCTTGTAATCCTTGTGCAATATCACAATAGTTTCTGTGGCATTTTTTCCAAACAGAAAACAAAATTTCACAGACATCTACTGTTAAATAAACCAACACACACACACACACACACACACACACACACACCACAAATGAGGTTCAAGTGAAACTGCTCTTACCAAAAATAAAAAAAATCACTGTCATCTGAAAATCTTCCCAGGTGATGCCCCTGGGTACACTAACTCAGAGTAAGTTGTTCAATACTTGCCTAGTGGAAAAAATGCAGTACTACAAAAGTTTCACCCCACAGAGCTTTTTCCCCCCATTTTTTGGGGGTTCTCATAAAGCTCGATATAGATATATAGATATGTATATCGATGGTTTTGCTTCTCTAGAAAACTCACCCACATCCATATCCATCACAGTATAACTCACAATATCAGAGTGATGAAACAAAGTAGCAGATGAAGGGATTGACATGTATTTTACATAAAATGGAATACCTTCTAAAGTTAAAATAATGATCAATCTGTTAATCTCATGTGATACATCATAATGGATTTCATAAGCCTCTCCTTGTCCTCATTTGAAGGTCATGATCTGCTAATAGGAATAGGATGAGACTGAGTTCTGACCTTAGTGGAGGATGCGAATCACACCACATTCTTTGTTTAAGGGCCATGTTAGTTACTAGTTCTTAGAGAGTAATGCAAGGAAGTGCATGCTATAGCTGAGAGGAGAAAGAATACTTGTATCTGGAGTGGCCTGAGAAAAAGCCTGACTGATGAGGACTGTAGGAGACCAAGACCTACTGGAACTACCTTCCAAAGGTCCTGGCTGGTAACGCACAAATAAGAAACAGTCCAGAGATGGAGAATAGATCATTATTTGGGTGAAATTTGATTGGTCTAGTAACTTCCCCCAAGTAATTATTTCTTGCCATGGGTTTGGAAAGAAGGTGGGGGAAGAAACTGAAGCATTCACCTGTGAGTAATTATGGACAGGATTCACTAAGATGCCCAACAGAACGACTTCACTGAGAGCAGGGGGTGTGAGCTTATGGCCAGCAAGGGTCAGGAGTGGGGTGTGTCTTCTGACCTTGTCTGACCTTTGCCTGCCTGACCTTCAGATTTGGGACTAAAGTGTACACACCACCATGAGGCACATTTCCTTGAACTTTTGAGATTTCTTTGTGACACCCTAGATATTCACAGAACCCAAAGAGATGAAGGAATATGCCCAAAGAAGGTGTGGGGGAAAATATGAGAGGTTACCCACCAAAAAACTGGAAAACAGCTCTGCTGATTTAAGGGGGAATAGTGCATTTGAAGTTCATTCAACCATGTCAGACTGATCATCAAACTTTCTATTTCGAGGTTCTGAAAAGATAGTATAGCAGTATGCAACAGAAAATACCTGCTTCGTGACATACGGGGGGTTGGCGGTGTGGGGCTGGTTTTGCCCCCATGACAATGCACTTGCTCATGCTCACTGTGGCATTTTGGGGCAAACCCAGCACACCTCTCTTGCCTCCCACACCTTACTCATCTGACTTCATTCTGCACTACTTCTTTTTGGTTTTGCAAAAGAAGTGTGAAATGAAAGGATATCAATTTTAGTACAAAGAAGAGGGGAAGAAAAACAGGAAGGAGGTATTGTCAGCCATCCAAATAGATGAGTTTGAAAAATGGTTCCAAGAATGGGATTGCAGATCTGACAAATGAATTAAGTGTAATGGAGAGTACTTTGAAGGTGACAAGGTTGTTTTGTAAAAAACAAAATTAAATACATAGCTTAAAAAAATTAAATTCGGGCTGAGCCCCGGTGGCGTAGTGGTTGTGCACGGGACTGCGGTCCACTTGGATGGAGGTTTGATTCCAGCTCCATGGAAAAGCTGGGCCGCCTACTCCCACCACCTGAGGGCGGTCCCCCCCCCCCAAAAAAAATTAAATTCCAGGTTTTTTGTGTCTAGCAGATGATTATCTTATAAGAATTGGACTTTTTTGATATCCAACTTCTTGGGACTAGTTTGGTATTAACTCTTATAAAAGAAATCATTATCACAGATAATATCATTCATGGACCATACTAGTTAAATATTTATAAACTCACCCCATGACTGAAACTGCTTTTCTTTGGTATGTGCTGTTAGCTGGTAGTGATGATTTCCTAGGTCCTATGGTTCTCAGGTTGGACATTTTTCACCTCTGAATAGAGGGTTGACACAATTTAACTTGGGTGAAAGCGAAAGCAATATGTAAACTGGGAGAGGTCAGAAAACAATCAAGAAGCTAAAGAAAAACACGCAGAACAAGTAACAGACATAAACACTATTGTATATTCAACCTGGAAGCAATTATAAACCTATGAATGGATGCACAGATACACACACAAGTTTAACTAATACGGATAGGAGAATTGAACTACACTCATGAATATATGTAGGTTTGACAGAATATATTTGTACACATCTGATTATCTCTGCTGTGAATATATCTTTGAATATTTTAGAACCTACGGGGGAAAAGTTATAAAACCTTTTTGTCTATAAGTAGAAACCTTGTGTTGGTTACATATATTTTTTTGGGGGGGGGGCATCACTGCTCTCCGGTGGTGGGAGTAGGAGGCCCAGCCCCACTGCTGGAATTGAACCTCCGTCCCAGTGGGCCACAGTCCCGCGCACAACCACTACGCCACTGGGGCTCAGCCCTTGGTTACATATTTTTATGTCAACTCAATAAATAGAATGTAGGGTGAAGTTTAGCCTGTCACTCAGGTCACAAGGTTGAATTCACCAGGATGATCCTGGAAACATCCTCCCTTCCTCTTTGGAGGCAGGACACACGCTCTCTTTCTGCTTCACAATCCTGTTGACAAGCTACAGAAAGTCACAATGATGGCAGCCAGACACTGATGATGCTTCAACACCACTGGATCCACAGACTTTGCACCTACCATCTGGTGATCATCCTGCAGTCAGCATCATTGTATGTATTGCATCTAAAGAAGAATTTATGGACAAGAATTGAACGTGTGGGCTAGTGTAGGACATATGGGTTAATATCAGAATTATTGATCTGGACTGGAGTGTGATATTTTCTCATTATACAATTTCTCATTGATATAAGAAGCTCTTTCTTACACACATATGAGTGTCCCTGGATTTGTTTCCCTAGTCAACCCCGAACTAACACAAACTTTGAATGAATGAATTTCTGGGTCTAGGTGCCTAGAATCATAATCATGGGGCACAACATGTTTAGTTGACATTATAGTCCACAAAGACAAAGTTCTATATCTTATATTAGTGAGTAGCTTGTGAGTGGCACTCTAAGGTACAATCGTTGGTCTCTCTCTGTCCAGACAAAGAAGAGTATAGGGAATTTAGCATGCCTGAAAGCAATTAGACTACCTTTATCTCAGCTTATAACCCTAGGACTAGAAGAATTTGATGGTGGCCAATAAGTGCTACCACCTTCTCAGAAAGTCATTGCACTAGAAAGTCTCAAATAGAGTGAGAAAAAAATGTGAAAGAATGCTCAAAATGTTAAAGACCAGGTATACTGGTCAGGTGGACTCCATTGGAGCCTCTAAGATTATGACCTTTACATATATTCAGGCATGAAATGGAACGCATCCTCGTGGTTTACTTTTCAGCCAAACAACACACAGATGTATAAGGTGAACAGGAATCCTAGGGAGAGATGCAGGCCTTAAAACAACCATGTGAGATCCAAAGGGCAGAATTTGTCCAAGGAGAGAACTCAGAAAGGATTAGGAAAGCATGAGGTATGAACAGGACAAACCCAGGAAGTGGGATATGTATGGTGAAATTGTCAAGATATCACTGGCATGATACAAGGTGAATGATACAAAGTCATTTGTTGAATGGAAAATGGATCTGTTCTTTACCCTTCTCCACAATGAAAAGTTGGGGGGGAAAAAGTAAAAGAAAACAGGGAAGATTTTTTAGACACGTTCATTCTTTGTAATACATAGCATTTTATTTTACAAAGTATAAATTCAGTGAGCATATTACCAAAAAACAGAGAGATTAGAGAATGATGAGTAAGAATGCAGGATCAAGAGTGTGAGCAAGTGTGCAAGCAAGTGCGAGAGAAAGAGGAAGAAAACTTTTCCAAAACATCCAAACGTCTTGAACATAGGCTGTGACCCACAAACCAATTGGCTTTCAACTGGTTGGGTGCTCCCATCGTGGCACAAAACGGAGGAGGAGTACACTGTCTTGCACTCTTGAGAGGAAAACCAGCCCAGTACCTACCACACCAACGAGAATCCTTATGTAGCAGCGATGTTGACCCACAACATTAACTCTCATGGTTCACTCCTTCCCAACTTGGAGCCTGTGGATTCTCATGCATAGACAGCCCCTAGCGGATCTCAGAAAACCTTTTTGTCCGTAAGTAGAAACCTTCTGTTGGTTGCATATTTTTATGTCAGCTCAATAAATAGAATGTAGGGTGAAGTTTAGCTTGTCACTCAGGTCACAAGCATGCTCATCTTTCTCAGAGCAGCCGGTGGTTGAACCAAGGACCTTGTGGTAGCAGCCCAATGCCTAACTCAGTTGTGTGTTTGATAGTTGCTGTCAAGTAGATTCCTACTCGTTGGGCCCGTAGCTACAACATAAGGAAACACCGCTCACACCCGGCCATCCTTATAATTGCTGGGTGGTTATGTGATGGTCTGTCTTGTTGGAGGCTCTTCATGCTTATCATGGACTCACTTCTTTTCCAGGGACTGGCCATTCCTGATTTCTCCTTCCTGCTAGCACATCCACAGAACACGAGACAGCGTCTTGCCGTCGTTCCTTCTCAGGAACATTCATTCAGCCTGTGCTCCTCCAAGACAGACTTGTTTGTTCTCCTGGCAGTTCAGGGTATTTCGTTATTTATCTAATTCAAATGTATCGTTCGATCCCTGGTCTTATTTAGACTTCATTTTTCAACATGCATATAAAATGATTTAAAAATAATGTGACTTGGGTCAGATGCACCCTAGTCCTCAAAGTGGTATTTTTACTTTTTTAACCCTTTCAAAGAGCTCTTTTGCTGTAGGTTTGTCCTATGCAGTGTGTTATTTAATTTCTTGGCTGTGGCTTCTATGAACATAGGCTGAGTCTCAGCAAATGAAATCGATGACAAAGTTCTCTGTTACCGTGATACTCTCTTGTGGTCCCATGTTTTAGGAGGGTTTTTGTTGTTGTTGTTGTACATTTGAGTTTTCATTGATAATAATGGCTGTGTTCTTTGATCATAAGTCAATGCTTCAAGTCTTACTGACTTTTAGCAAACAAGATTGAATTAAGTGCATTTGGCAGGTTGTGCACATAATCAGTTTTCCTCTAATCTTGATTTGAGTTTTTCATATAGTTCAGCTTCTAGGATTACTTGCTCAGCATACGGATTAAATAAGTATGGTGAAAGGCTACAGCCCTGACGCATGCCTTTCCTGATTTTACCACATGCATCACCCCCTCCTGCTTGGATGACTGCATATTTTACGTGCTTACAATTAAGTGTTCTGGGATGCATCCTCGCCTTAACGTTATCCAAAGATTGTTACAAGCCACAGTTGAATGCCTTCGCATGGTTAATAAATCCCACGTCAGCATGTTTGGTATTTCTGCTTTTAGTAGTGTTTCGCCCAAATTGACCATGATAGCCTTTGTTTCACATCTTCTCTGGAAAATGGCTTGAATTTCTGGCAGTTTCCTGTCAATATATTCCTGCAACTGTTTTTGAATAAGCATCAGCATAATGTTACTTGTATTTTACATCAATGACATTGTTCCATCATTTCTTCATTTTGTTTCAACATCTTTCTTGCAGCTTATTGAAAAAATAGCTGTGTCCTAGTTTTTTTTGGCATAGATAAGTGAGTATTTTCAGTCCCTAATTTGTTGAAATAGTTATATTGATATTTCGTTATGTCCTAGATCCTTACTTTTATTAATGTCTTCAATGCAGTTTGGACTTCTTCCTTCGGTACCATTGATACTTGCTCATATGCAAGCTCTTAAAATGATTGTTTGACTACATCTTTCTTTTTTGGTACAGTGACTGTAATTCTCTCTTGTTCTTCTACTCCTAACTTTTGTCAAAAGGCTGAGAAGTGATCTCTCCATTTTCTTCTGATGCTTCCTATGTTATTCACTATCTTGCCTATAGAATTCTTCAGTGTTGCAACTTGATGCTTGACTTTTCCTTCAGTTATTTTAGCTTGAGTGGACTAAAGGGGCGCTGGTGGAGTAGTGGTTACAAGTTGGGCTACAGTCCACACAGTTTGTAGTTTGAAACCACCAGACTGGACTTTCTGCCCCCATCAACAGTTACAGTCTTTACAGTCTTGGAAACTCTCAGGGGCAGTGTGACCCTCCCCCCTAGGGAAGCTATGAGTCGGCATTGGCTTGATGACATTGAGTGACATGCTTTGATTCTTGACCTTCTAATTCCAGGTCTTTGTACATTTCATCATAGTACTCTGCCTTCTTGAGCTGCCCTATGGCAGTCATGTGCTTATGTTAATTTTATGATTGAAATGTAGGGGTGGAGTCTAGCCTGTTAATCTGGAGATAGCCATTGAGTAGCCAATGAGGCCTCTATGTGGGCATGGATTTCTCCTGAGACTTCTGGGAAATCTCACGATATTTCTCTCATGAAGATGAGAAGCTATCTTCCCCAGTTGTTGGCAGTTAGTCTCAGAGACGATGAATCTCAGAAAAGACAAGATGGCAGCCTCCGAGAAGCTGGAGGAGCTGGCGGAGAGACCACACGGCTTAGCCCTGATGGAGCCAGACCTCTGAAGCTGGAGTGGCATGCTGTCTATGGACCCTGAGCCCTGGAAGTGAGGAACCATCGGGAGACCCCGGCCAGTGCTGGGATTCTACACCCACTGACCTGTGACTTTGTGAGTTGGAAGGAGACTTTACAGACTGATTTTGGGCATATGGGCAATATTGGACTTATGACTTTGAACTGGACTGGGCTGGGATGCCTTCTCAGTGTCACATTCCTTTTGTATATAAACCCTTTCCTTATATAGATATGCATGTCCTTGAATTTGTTCCTCTAGTGTACCCGGATTAACACATGCCCTTTGAAATTGTTTACGTCTGCTCCTTTATCATTTTGTCCATTTTCTTAGATGACTCTGCATTTAAAAGTAAGTTTTTTGAGTTTCTTCCGAGATCCTCTTTAGCGTTTTCCTTTTTGTCTTTTTGATACCTTTGGTTTTCTTCCTGTATGATGTTCTTAATGTCGTCTCACAACTCATCTGGTCTTCAGTCATTAGTGTGCAGTACATCCAGTCTGTTCTTGGCATGGTCTCTAAATTCAAGTAAGGTCTCTCAGGTAGTATTTTGTGAACATGTTTTAATTTTTGTTGTTTTGGGGCATCTCTGCTCTCCGGTGGTGGGAGGAGGAGGCCCAGCCCCACTGCTGGAATTGAACCTCCGTCCCAGTGGGCCGCAGTCCCGCGCACAACCACTGCGCCACCGGGGCTCAGTCCATGTTGTAATTTTTTCATTGCCACCACAACTTACATGTAAGCAGTCGATGATCTGTCCCACAGTAGGACCTTGCCGTTATTTTGACTGATGATGTTGAGCTTCTTCATGGTCCCTTTCCACATCTGCTGTCAGTGTGATGTTTGTGTCTTCCTTCTGGTGAGAGTCTACATGTTATGTTGATGAAAATTAAAAAAAATGGGCCTGAGCCCTGGTGGGGTAAGTGGTTGAGTGCGGGACTGCGGCCCGCCAGCTTGGTGGTTCAATTCCAGCAGCGGCTCTCAGAAGCAGCACTGGATAGCACCCATGACCACCACAGGCAGTGATGCTCGCCCCTCCAAACAAACAAAAACAAAAAAACACACAAAAATGTTCAAATTTTCAATGGCCTTGCAAAATTCTACCATGCTATCTTTGTTACTATTACCAAGACCATTAAAAAGCACAACAACTGCTGAGCCCCGGTGGCGTAGTGGTTGTGCGCGGGACTGCGGCCCACTGGGTTGGAGGTTCAAATCCAACAGCAAGGCTGGGCCTCCTACTCCCACCACCAGAGGGCAGTGATGTCAAAATATAAACTCTTAAAAAACACAACAACTTACAGTTGCTTATTTTTTGCTTCCAACCTTTAATTCCAGTCACCAATAAATATCAGTGCATCTTGCTGATACATTTGAACAATTTCAGGCTGCACAACTTGGTAGAATGATTCGTAATTTTCATGATCAGATTTAGTGGTTTGTGGGTAAATTTGAATAATCGTTGTATTACCTGGTTTGCCGTGTTTGTATATTATCACAGACAGCAATTTACTTCAAGACAGATGTTCTTTGTTCTTTGTATTAGTGATTATGACACCATTCCTCTGGAATCTGTTATTCTTGGTATAGTAGACCTGTAAGCCAGTTGACTGAGTCAAAAATACCAATGACAACTCAATTCAGTTCATTAGTGCCTGGGATATCAGTATCTATGCATTTCAATTATTTTTTGGTTGACTTCTAATTTTCCTAAATCTGTATTCATACATTCTATATTCCTAGTAGTAATGGATAGTTGCAGCTGGTTCTTCTCATTTAGAGCCATGCTTCATAACCAGTTGAAGGTCCTGAGAACTTTGCTACAGCCATGTCATTTATGTTGACTCTTTGGAGAAGTCAAATTTTTTCCAGTCGCGTTTTGAGTGCCTTCCAATATGAGAGGTTCTTTCTGGCCCTGTAACAGACCATGTTTCACTGCTATTCATAAGATTTCCAGTTGCTAATCCCTCAGATATGGATCACTTACTCCTTCTTTTTAGCATCTCTTAGTCTGGACACTCCACTGAAATCTGTCCTTTCCCTCCTGGAATTTGAAATATTGGGGCATAGCTTTCAGCAATATGCAAGCCACCACAGCCCAGCAAATTGCTTAGTGGTGGACAGTTCCTCATAAATCTCCTTAATTAAAGATAAACACAATTATAATGTCTTGATTGTGCCTAATCTGATACATGTATAACTGGAAATGTTCTAACCTAGTTTATAGCCCAAGTTTTAAGAGTCATGGCGAAAGTAAGGGAAGAAAACAAACAAATAGGACAATAAGGAGCTTATACAAGTTCATAGTAAAATAAAACTAAAAGATAGTGGGATTTATAAGGACTTTAAAAATTCTTGCATATGTACACATGTACATGTATAATAAAACAAGGAAGACATATTCGGAAAAATGACAGTCCTTGTTTCTGCAACTGATCAGGACGATCAGGACTGGTATTTAGAAGATGTTCTTCCATCTCTCATTCTGTATTCCCTATAGCCTCTGCAGGCATCTTACTGGTTTCCACTGACTTTCATCACTGGCATGGCAGTCCTAAGAGACATACTAGAGGACTCTTATATTCTCTCTGGCTCATCAGGACCAGTCAGAGCAGGCAGTATAGTATCCTTTTATCCTGTTGATCGATGGGCTGAGGAGCCTCAAGTGGTTGGGTGGGAACTAATTTCTAGTTCAGTGGACTTAGTGTTCTCTCTTAAGATGGGAGTATTTCTGCCTTTGGAACTAAGACCTCTAGATTCACACAACATACTCTATGGGAAACCGCAATTTTGTCAATGAGCCAGTAGCGGTAGCAGTGAGTGTTGTCACTCCCTTTTCTACCCTTTATTTGTTGGAACTCGAAATTCTGGTTAATTTGATGTACTGTCCTGCAGAGAAAAGCCAGGCCAGCTGTTAACCCCACGTTGTTATCGACAGGGGAACTAACAAGCGCCATTTATGTGATTTGTTCGGAGCCGGAAATGAAGACTAATCACTCACTTACTCACTCACTCACTCACTTATATACAGTTTAGCAGAGTTAAGTCAGAGGTTTATTTAAGCCTGGAGACACTTTAAAAGAGATACGGGAGGTCCCCCTTACAAGTGAGAGAGGAGGAGCAGGATGTGTGGGGGCCTTGTTTCTACAGAGCACATTCAAAGCTGTTTGCAGCTGAGAAATCCCTTTCTCATTAATTACTCTTTGTCATTGGGTCTTGTGTGTGTGTGTGTGTGTGTTTCTAACTTATCTCAGGCTTACAGTTCTGTGTCAGGATGTCTTATATCTTAGGTTGGATAAAATGTTTCCCGATGTCCCTCCCCAACCCATCCTGGCCTCAAGGTTGAGACAGTTACCAGGTTTCTTCTCTCAGGGCTCATTAGTGGACAGAATATTCATTTTTAACAGGCAGAGTGTTCTTTCCGTTAGCAGGCCTGTCCCTGTCAGTCTTTGATGAAACAACACCCTATGTTGGACACTGGTTAGCATTTATACAGTCTTCTTGAGCACAGTTTCCATGCCCTGCAATGTGTCACCCCTGTCCTGGTACCATAATTGTGTTCTTTCAGGGCCATTGCCTTGTTTTACCCCCCAGCTTCTTCAGGATGATGGGAAACATCAGAAGACCAGTGTAGTTTATAAGGCAGAATCCACCGCTACATGACATTTGCTGTGAATTCAGTTCCTTGGTCTGAGGCAATGTTGTGGGTGGTCGGTTAGGCACGCTCTAAGTTCGCAGATAGTAGTTCAGACAGGAACCCTGTGTGCAGGAAAGGCAGATCCCTACCCCAAATAAGAGTCAACTGCTGTTCTTTCCATAGAAGGGGCCCAGGGAAGTCCGTGGCTGCAAGGTTGAGGGAGGAGCACTGCAAGGAGTCGAGCCAAAGAAAGAACTCACTGTTGGTGGCGTCGCTGGGAGACTGGGTACTCAAGTCTGCGGGTTAACTTGCCTATAGGGAGAGGAAGCCCATGTCAATGAGCTTAAGTGCATAACCTCTATCCCTGCCACAAGGGTCACTTTGTTCACGGGCTCACCAGGGAATGAGAGAGTGACTGTGGAAAGAAGGCGACTGGTTTCCACCGGAAGCATCATCCTAGCCACTTATTAAAATCCTCTTCTGCCAAGGTCATCCCAAGGTGAGCATTTACATAAGATACAGATAGCAATTTATTTTTTATTTAAATCTTTTTATTTGCAAAGTAATTGGACATAATGCTTCTATCATAAGCCTTCAGGGTCCCTCATATCAAATCTCCTGGGCAGATGAAAAATGGCTGTTTTAAGTAAGAATGACTCTTTTCCTGCCATCAAGTCAGTTCTGGGTCTTCATGATCCTCTAGGGCAGTGGTTCTCAACCTTCCTCAGGCCACGACCCTTTTATACATGGCCTCATGTTGTGGTGACCCCCAACCATAAAACTATTTTGGTTGCTACTTCATGACTGTAATTTTGCTACTGTTATGAATCACCATGTAAATATCTGGTATGCAGGATGTATTTTAATTGTTACAGATTGAACATAATTAAAGTGTAGTGATTGATCACAAAGATACGTAATTATATATTTTGAAATATTTATTTCTAATTACCAATGAATGAAATGTTGTCTTGAAACACGGCACAGCATGGGTAACAGTCTTCACATGGGGTACTCCTAGGTGGGCAGCCCTCCTGGAGACAGATAGAGGAGCATGGTCTCAGTTCCTAAGACCATCAAAAATAGGTGTTTTCCTGTGATCTTAGGTGACTTCTGTGAAAGCGTTGTTTGATCCCCAAAGAGGTCGAGATCCACAGGTTGAAAACTGCTGTTATTGAGAACTTCTGGGACTTTAATTTAAAAAAAAAATTATTGGAGGCTTTTGCAGATATAACAATCCATAAATGAATTATTTCAAGCAAACTGGTACAAATGTTGCTATCATTATTTTCAAAATATTATCTTTCTACTTGAACCCTTATTATCAGGTTCTCTTTTTTCCCCCTACTTACCCCGCTTTCATCCTCATGAATCCACGATAAATTATGCATTATTATCTGTTGTTCATCCCCCTTGAAGTGGGTTTTTTTGGGGAGACATCACTGCCCTCTGGTGGTCGTGGGAGCTACCCAGCCTTGCTGCTGCTGGATTTGAACCGCCAAGCCAGTGGGCTGCACTCCCGCACTCAACCACTACACCACCAGGGCTCAGCCCAGTGGGGGTTATAATTTGTCTTCAGCAGTTGTGTCAGGAAGGTGACCATCACAGAATGCCAGATTATTAGAACAAAGAGTTCTTGCACTGAGGGAAATCTTGAGTGGCAGCTGAGACCATGGACATTTTAAAGCATATATTTTTTTATAGCAACACATTTTGATTGACCATTGCAAATGAAGGTACCACATCCTTCTCCATGAATCAGGGGAATGTTTTTGTTGTCCCCATAGATTTGCGATAGTCCGTATCTCTGTCTGCGCCTAGAAGGCCATGCCCTGAAGTGCTGTCCTTAGTAATGAATCAGTAAGAAAATAAATTGATGTTCATGCCACCTACGTTCACATGGACATTTGAGCTAATGTGTCAAAGATATATATATGTATATATATATATATATATATATATACATAAAGAGAGGACTCCAGAATATGAAAAATCAACTATCCAAGTCTTCGGGACTCAATAAACATAATTTAGAGTTAGTTCCACCAAAAAATGCTACGTAAAACAAAAGCGTTGTGAATCAGAAATGTCATAATTACTGCTGCAAGGAAATACTGGTTGGGGAGTCCTAAAGACAATAGACAATGTTGGCCCCTGGCTTTTTCAGGACAAAGAGCCATTGTGACCAGCAGTGTCATCTCAGTGAGCAGGTGAGTGGCCTTTTGCTGCTCCGGTGCTGTTAGGAGAAGCTGCCGAGACACTCTCCCCCTTTTTATGCCAGCAGACCGAGCCATCTCTTCCCAGTTCCAGCAGATACCAACTTCCTGCTTAAACTCAGGTCCAAAAGAGTTCTATAGTCCCTTTGAGTCTCCTGGGCACTTACCTTTTTTTTGTGTCATTTCTCTTCCCTTCTTGGTTTTTTTTGGGGGGTCATGGGGGGCATCACTGCCCTCTGATGGGAGTGGGAGCCCCAGCCTTGCGGCTGCTGGGTTTGAACCACCAAGCCAATGGGCCACAGTCCCGCACTCAACCACTACGCCACTGGGGCTCAGTCCTCCCTTCCCTTCTTGTTGTGAGCATGTCTTTTCACTGCTTTGTGAACTTTGTACCCAACGCAGACTTTGGTACTTGCTACTTACGTGTGTGTGTGTGTGTGTGTGTGTGTGTGTGTGTATGTGTGTGTTTGAGGTGTGGATACCTTTATTTTTTTTAAAGATAAAATTGCATGCCACGTCAAGCAATCACTAAACCCAGACAGCACTGGTACCACTTACAGTAGCTCTTTAGTTGTTTGTACACCACATTGCCACTATGGTCAGGAGCTTCCCAGTCTTACAACGTGCCTGGCCTGGCTGATCACCCATCAGACCCTGTGTCCAGCCTCGGTTCCATCCAGCCCTGTTATGAGGATACTGGCCACTGGAACAGGACTCTAGCCACTGAGTTTTATGGCCCACCCTGCGGTGGTGTTAGGAACCTTTGTCCAACCCAAAAGCACACAGAGGGGAGTGACAGCAGAGAGACCACTTCCAGAAGGACATAGTGAGGTGCAAGCAAAAGGGCACCCTGAATCGGTGACATCTTAAGTGCTCCGCCCGCCTACTACACTCTGTATGTGGAGGCAGGCGAGACCCGCAGAGTGCTGCTTCCCAGGCTGGTGGTTCTCTTATTTGTTCGCAACCTGGCATCTGTTTTTCTTTGTTTTTTGCTTTTTTCTGGGAGGGGCATCACTGCCCTCTGATGGTTGTGAGAGCTACCCAGCCTTGCTCCTGGAGAGCTGCTGCTGGATTTGAACTGCCAAGCCATGGGCTGCAGTCCTGCACTCAATCACTATGCCACCGGGGCTCAGCCGGCATCACATGCAGAGAAAGCCAGTGAGGGACTATGCTGGGCACCGGGGAGAAAAGGTGGCAGAAAGCCCGAAAGTGGTTCCAGTGCCTCAGGGAATGCAGTCATGAGGAAAACGTGAAGGACCAGGCCCTCTGTGACACTCTGAGCATGTTTCCCAGGGTCTCTGGAATGGACAAAACGGTCCCCATGTTACTATGGGAATGATGTGTGTTATACAAGATAATTACAGCGACTTAGGGAATCATAGACAGAAGCAGCATTGCCGGATACCATAGTCTGTGATGACTGAAATACTTTACGCCTGTTCTCTCCATTATGGTGGCCAGTTGCTTCATGGGACTCCTGAGCGCATGTGTGTAAAGTAACTGCGTGACTACAGACACGGACCTTTGTTTCATTTAGCTTAAATATACGCAGCCACATGTGGCTCCCGGAGTGGACACCAATAGGTATTGACAATCCTCACGGTGGATTGGAGGAGGATGGAGAACTAAAGGGAAGAATGACAAGTGACCACCAGTGTGGGCCTGGGCAATTGGTGAGAGGGACTCATGTCGAGCCACCTGGGGTTCCTCTCTGTACAGGTCCTTTGTCTTCGGTTCCTCCGAGGAATCTAAGAGCTGCATGTTCCTGTGAGGGTCCACAAACTCAGGCGCACCACCCTCTCGTCGATGCCGATGACACTGCCCCCCAGGACAAGGCAGACGGCCCTTCGACTCTCTGAGGCTCTTTCTGGTAGTCGAACACGCCTTCTTTCGAGGAGCCCCAACATGTAACCACTGTGTTGCTCTGGCCCCTTGGGGGGGCCATTCAGGGGAGTTCATTTCCAGAGGGGCAGGCAGAGGGGACTTCCCACAGATTCTGCAGCCCCCACGGGGACAGCAACAGACACCGGTGCTCATGGAGCTCAGGGTGGGGGGCCGCACTCAAAGGGGGCAGTTTAGAGGATTTCCACTTTGGAAGAGTGGGGAGCACTTCAAAAGGGGAGCCAGGGAACAAGTTTTCCAATTTCACTCTGTTCCTGCTCTTCCCATCGATGAAGCGCACAGGACAAGCAGTGCCCTGCTGACGTGGAGACTAGAGTAGCAGGGGCTTTCCGGGGCGGAGTAGAACCAGTGGGCCACGTTCGTTCCCTGAGTCCCTTTGGAGAGGCAGGTGCACACCCGCCTGGGTTGTAGCTGCAGGACTATAGGCCGACTTGGGACTTGTCTGTGGTGGTTCTTTTGTGTCTCAGAACTGATGGGAGTCGGACTCTATTCCTGTTGGTGGTTGCAGACTGTTGGCTCTTTGTTTCGCAACCTCTAGTTCCTGTTCTTTTTCATCTTTTCTTCCTTCCTTGGCTCCGTTTGACTTCTTGGTGTTTTTCTGCCCTCACACTCACAGCGGTGTCACTGTGCTTCGTAAATCCTGACCAACAGGTTAGCAGGGAGATCAGAAGCAAGCACTTCCAATTAATCCAGAGAAACCATACAGATATCTTTTCCTGGTATCTCTCTTACAAACAAAACCCAGTAAACAAGTGAGATGTGAGTGGTTTGAAGCATTTTGCTTTGAGTTATGGAGATGTTTTCTTGATAGTAGCTGATTGCACAAACAGCTAAGCTTCTGCCCTTTTGCCACAGGTTCATTGCAGAAGAATCTGCCTCTTCTGGCACAAAGTGTGTGCTTACTGCTCACCCCACCTGGATCATCGACCCCATCGATGGGACCTGCAATTTTGTGCACAGGTAAGGATAGCATTCGACCCCCCTCCTGCCCCCTCCCCCATGCCAGTGTTTAAAATGTCCCTTTCTCTAAGTGTTCTCTCAGCAAAAGCAACAATTCTTCCATTGAAAGGCAGGAATATCTAAGCAAAAAGAATCCTGGTTCCACAATGACTAATGCTGGCTGCTAAAGAAAGGTGACAGTTCCCCAGTAAAATGATTCATTAAGGGCTGAGCCCCAGTGGCGTAGTAGTTGTGTGCGTGACTGCGGCCCACTGGGTTGGCAGTTCAAATCCAGCCACACCCCTCCAGGATCAAGACTAGGCCTCTTTCTCCCACCAGAGGGAAGTGATGCCACCGCCCGCCCCCCAAAATGATTCATTAAAAAAAAAAGGTGGAGGAGAGGGGGAAAGAGGAGCTTATACCAAGGGCTCAAGTGGAAATTCATTTGAAAATGAATATGGCAACATAGGTACAAATATGCTCAATACAAATGATGTATTGAATGTTATAAGAGCTGTAAGAGTCCCCAATAAAATAACTGAAAAGAAACCCAAAAAACAGTTCAAAGCCACTAGTGAGCTCTCCGGAGAAAAGACTTGGAGATCTGTTCCGTTAGAGGTTATAATTGAGGGTCCGTTTGATGACTATGAGTTGAAACTGACCGGATGGCCAACAGCAACAACAACAACAATAACAACAACATAAAAACAATTCTAGAGGAGTTTCATGGTCATTAAAAAGATAGTCAACATGTTTTCTATTTGTGAGGGACTCAGACTATGTTGAACATTACTATTTGCTTAAAAACTATTGTTTACCTTTAACATGCTGGGTAAGGACTCTTTAGTAAACCCTCTGGAGGAAACCCATAGGATTGAAAACGAGACCAATGAGAGGGCAGCCCCAGGGGTACTGGGACATCAGACCGAGTCGCACTTTGGGAGAGAGAAACAAGTCAAGGCAGGATGAGGATTCTGCTTGGAGTAGCTGGCTGCCCCCGCCTGGTCCCCAGTCTGTTTGGGCAGCTATAGCCAGAATGTATCGGGGGTGGGGGTGGCCACAGGGCCCTTGGTGGAAGTGAGGCAAGGGCATGCAGACCTGGGGGGCTGCCCTAGCTGTGAGGATATGAAAAGGATATGGTTTCAATATGTTCTCAATGGAGGGAGGGGCATGTTGCAGACTTAAAGCTTGAAGCAGAAGCAAAAAGGGCATGTCCAGGTCACAGGTGTTTTCCACAGGGTGGTTCTCCGACTTTAGTGTGAGTAAGAATCCTAACAGAATGATGACATTATCAAATCATATCGTTAATCAAACATGGAAGCAACATCCTGTTGAAGACAATTTTGAAATAGCTGCTGCCATACAGCAGCAAAGAAATTCAAGCCAAATTCAGAAGGTGGTTCTTGGATGAAAGTAGAGAGCCTCTGAATGATGTTTCCCTGTGTTTTATTACCAATGCAAAGGCATTTGCTCTGTGGATCATAACACGTTATGGATGGCATTGCAAGAAGTGGGAATTCGAGGGCATTCATGTGTGCACATGCAGAGTCTTTACGTAAACCAGGAAGCAAGTACTTGACCACAGCATGGGGATCTAGTCCATGGCTTCAAATCAGAAAAGGTATGCAGCAGGATCAAGTTCTTTTACTCTGCCTGGGTTCTTCAAGTCATTTGTGGGAAAATGGAATTAAAAGATAGCAATATGAAATATAAACTTTATTTCTCAATATAAGGTCCATCAAAGTCAAGATACTTTTTAAGTGATGATACCAACTACTTAGTCTATTCCTGAAGAACGGAGCATCCTAGTTGACTGTGTCAGTGCAGTCTTTTGCATTGTTAACTGAAGATCCGTGCCCTTTAAAGCAATTACTATTCAGAAACAGAAAAGGAGACAAAGCAGGACTGTGGCTTGGATATCTTATGATTTCCTGTCAAAACTTTCACAAAACTGCTTTGTCTGATGCAGAGTACCTCATAGAAAAGGACTCTCTGGAGACTCTTTTTGTTGTTATTGTTTTCTTCGTAAAGCCTTTGTCACCTTTCATAAACACTCATAATGACAGATGTGATTACTCTTTATTTTTTTTTAATCATTTTTGGGCATCACTGCCTCTGGTGGTCAGTGTTGCCCCTGAGAACAGCCGCTGGTTTTGAACCGCCAAGCCCGCGGGTCGCAGCCCTGCATTCAAGCACTTAAACCACTGGGGCTCAGCCCCAGATGTGATTACTCTTTGCCCTCCAGTAAGTCAACAAGTAAAATGCTTGAGGAGATGCATCTCCCCCCAAATGGTGGCTCTGACCTCTGCTCTAGTGTACTCTGCTTTTGCTTGGATTGGCTGCTTTCCACCTCTTTGTAGCCACTGTTCCAGCTGCACTTTGTCTTCGGGGTCCTTCCAACAGGTCATGTTTCATTACCTGTCAAAATACTGTGAAGAATTGCTTTAGGACATTGATGCCATGTGTTTAAAATTTCCTTGAAAGCTTTGCACATATCTGCTGCTGATCTAGGTGCAATAATTTCAGCACAATTCACAACATTTGCTCAACTTTAATTTCTCAGTCATGAAAATGTAAGATGAATCAGTTGAAGTGTGTGCTTACTGCCACACCAGTTGAAGGATCTGTGATGTTGACTATTGTTTCTGCTTTTAATCATCAAGTTTTTGTTTATCAATTAAGACAAGAAAAAGATCACTTGTTTTCCTTGAAAGTTGATGTGGGTAGTATGCAACTAGAGGCTTCATCATCTTGTCCCATTGTAAACAAGTAATACATTTGTAAATTGCTGCTTTCTTTGGGGTGTTGTCCCCATAAACTTTTCGTAAGGATCACTGATTTTGCCATTTTTCCACTCAAGCTTCACCATAAATTTGTTGCTTGTTCTTGCCTCAATTTTAGCAGGATTCATGTTGCTATGATTATAGCTCTTTTTATGCATAAATCTGCTCTTTTTTTTCTTAGTATCAAATTAGATCTTGTTCCACCATGTTAAAACTGGGTAAAGTTTGTTTTGGTTTCAAAATTAGCTAAACTTCCATGCAGAATTTTTTGCATAATATCCATTTTCTGTTAACTTTTTGAAGACTCCTGTATTTGGTTAGTCTATATGCCAAGCAAATAGGAGAAATTGGGCTGTATGAAGAGGAATGCGGCATCAAGATGAGAGGAAAAGACTCATTAACAGCTTGCAATGTGCACCTTGCACACCCTTACTTCCTGAAAGAGAAGAGGACTTGAAGCATTTCTAATGATGATCAAAGACTGAAGTCTTTAGTATGGATTAAGTCTGAACAGAAAGGGCATAAAAGCTGAGCCCCGGTGGTGTAGTGGTTGTGTGCTGGACTACGGCCCACTGGGATGGAAGTTCAATTCCCGCTCACAGGAGCAAATGCCGGGCCTCCTCTCCTACTCCCACCACCAGGGCAGTGATGCCTAAATAAAAAAAACAAAAACAAACAAACAAACAAAAAAGAAAGGGCATAAAAATATCTACAAAGGCTGAGCCCCGGTGGTGTAGTGGTTGAGTGTGGGACTGTGGCCCACAGGCTTGGCGGTTCAAATCCAGTGGCGGCTTTCCAAGAGCAAGACTGGGTAGCTTCCACTGCCACCAGAGGGCAGTGATGCCAAAAAAGAAAAAGAAAAAGAAAAATATCTATAAAGAGACAATGAATACCATAAAAATAAATGGGAAATAAACAGACGTTGTGAAGAGATTCAGTCATCTTGTATCCACATCCATAGCCCATACCCATAAAAGTCACAGTAACAAACTACAAGTTAACGGTGTGGAGAGAATCAGCTCTGACAGCCTCTTTGAATTTTTAAAAACCAGAGCTGTCACCTTGAGGAGGATTATGGCATATCTAGTGGCATAGTGGTTAGGAGTTGGGCTGTCATCCCCAAGGTATGTAGTTTGAGATCACCAGGTACTTCACAGGAGAAAGGTGCCGTTTTCTACTTCCATAAAGAGATAGTCTCAGAAACCCAAGGGGCCAGCTCTACTCTCTCCTATAAATAGGGCCATCGTAAGTTTGAAATGACTAGATGTTTAGTGAGGGCTTCTTTTTTGATTATATCTTAATAATGGCATCTTCATTCACAATACATGTGAAAGCCAAACAATGAATAAAGAAGACTGAAGAGGAATCGATGTGAGGGGAATACGGTGTTGGTGTGGAGTATATCACTGGCTGCCAGAAGAATGAACAAATCTGTGCTTGAAGAAGTACAGCTAAACATGTTCTTTAGAAAGGGGGATGGCAGAGAGGAGGTCCTGGAAGGGTGGAGGGAAGGTGAGGTAGAGAGGGGGAGCCGATTACAAGGGTCTACACATAACCTCCTACCTGGAGGACGGATGGTGGAGAAGTGGGCGAGGAGAGACATGTAATCTCTGACAGACTAATAATAGTTTATAAAATATGAAGGGTTGGTGGGGGAGGGGGAAGGAGAGGGGAAAAGATAAAGAGCTGATGTCAAGAGCAAATGGTTTGAGAATGATGAGGGCCGCAGGCATGCGCAGGTACTTGGTACAGTATACATATATATGGATGGTGATAAGCAATGTACACGCCCCCAATAAAATGATGTCATAATTATAAAGGGGGAAGAGTGAAAGGAGGATGGCAGGATTTCTTTTTGCTTCTTTTGGATCTTATCAGAAAGAGCTAATCCCTAGAGAAGGCCATCTTGCTTGTAAAGTAGGTCAGTGAAAAAGAGGATTATCATCAGCAAAATGGATGAACAGATGGTTCAAGAATGACTCAAACATAGTCAAGGTTACAAAGACAGGCAGGACTACATAACCTTTTGTTCTGTTGTGCATTGCATCACTATGAGCCAGACGTGACCCGCAGATGCCTAGCAACAAAGACTCCCTGGACAGTTGGATAGGAATGGTCCTGATGGAGCAAGCCGGGTGGGGGCCTGATTTGTGTTTCTATCCCATTACCACGTGACCTTTTGAGGCAAGAGGATGGTGTCATTTGTTGGTAGTGTGACAGTTCTTCTCTTTAGGTGTGTTTGCCTTTCCTTTTTGTTTCCCTCGTCCCCCAGCCGTAGGGGCACTGTGACCCAGCTCTCCCTCGTGGGCGGTCTCTCACCCGCCATTTGAGGCTCATTCATGAGCTCACGTTGCCTGGGAGTTCATTCTCTGCAGCCCAGCAAGGCCCAGAGAAACACCTTGGAAGGCACAATTTTAAAAACAAGCTGTCTTATTTTCTTTGGTATGTCTAGGAGAGGGGGCTTTCTGCACCTGTCAAGACACGCCGTGCTGGAACTCACTGGGGAGTCAGCGTGGACTCCTGGCATGTTTTTGTGTGTTGGGCCCACTGCAGAACACACTGAGGGTTACCGCTACTGAACGAAGCCCCATCTGTCTCCAGACCCCTGGAAGCCCCTTTGTGACTGCAGCCCCAATGAGAGCTGTTCGTTTTATGTCCCCCAGTCCTGGGACCCGAGCTGGTGGGACATGGTCTTCTGAGAGTGGGCGTTGGAGGAAAGCGACGTTACGGCACACTCCTCATGAGCCGCAGATGAGCGACCCCGCTTTCCAGGCTTCTGCCCGCGTTGGTCACCACGCCGGGTCGCACAGGACTGAGTGCTTTTTGATTTTTTCTGTAAGGCAGCAGTACCCAACTCTTCCTTTTTCTGACTTCTAATGATCTTCACTTAAGGGAGAGAGGCCATTTGAAGACAACCGAGCAGCCATCGTTACAAGTCTCAGAATAAAGTCACAGGCCAGGTGCAAGATGCCAACCACCTCCCACCTCTCCCGCTCTTGTCTGGGTAGAGCTCCAGTAGGAAACAGGGGCAGGCGAAGATGTTGTTGTTACCGGAGGGCAGGCCCTGGTCCCGCTGGGCGCTGATTTCTGTCTGTCCTCATCTGTCCTCATCGCCAGGATGCAGGTCTGCCCTTCCCTGGAGCGGCCCATTATCAAATCGACTAGATCTTCAAATAACGTTCTTAATTGGATGGCTGTGATTGAATTACATCCCTTTTGTTTGACTTTGAGACTGTGTTTGCTTTCCGGTTAGCTATCTGACAGGCATTGCGAGCCACTCTTCTTGTGTTGCACACAGTTGTGAAATGGTGAAAGGTAGGTAGTTAAACCAAACAAAAGGAAAGCAAAAGCCTCCCTTTGTAGGAAGGGCCCTCTGTCTATCACCCACAGGAACTGCCAAGTCCGTTCAGCTGGGCAAAATCATTTTTGTTTTTCAAGTGTCAACCTCCCCCCCTATTTTCCTTGCAGATTCCCCACCGTGGCTGTCAGCATCGGGTTTGCTGTGAACCAAGAGGTACCTAGCATCCACCCTCCTTCTCTCTCTCTGAGGGCCCATGGCTGTGCACTCTTTCTGTCTTTGCTTTTTGCTTCCATCTCTGGGCTCCTGTTTTTCTCTCCTCACCACATGCATCAGTCTAATTATGTGTTTTTCACTCTTGAAAGATAAACTCAAGATGTAAGCAGACCCAGGCAGATGTGGGTGTGGTTGGGTGTTGCAATGAAGATTTCTCTAGTCTTGCCCACGTGTTTGGCCTTCATGTGATCTCTCAGCATGCCAGCCTCATCATAAACAAAGCAGCAATGTGGTTGTTCTAGGATTCTCCTAGAAGTCCTGGTGATGTAGTAGCATCGGCAGTTCAAACCCGCCGGCCACCTCACAGGAGAAAGATCAGACTGTCAGTTCCTGTAAGGATAAAAATCCCCATCATCCAAAGGGGGCAATCTGCCACATCTTTAGGGGCACTCTGAGAAAGGGTGGGGTTGGTTGGCTTGGTCTACACCTTCTAATCCAATGTCAGAGGGCCAGCATGAAAAACTTAGGATGATAGTTTAACCTTTTCAAATCTTTCTTTCTTTTTTTTTTTTTGGGGGGGGGCATCACTGCTCTCCGGTGGTGGGAGTAGGAGGCCCAGCCCCACTGCTGGAATTGAACCTCCGTCCCAGTGGGCTGCAGTCCCGCGTACAACCACTACACCACCGGGGCTCAGCCCTAAGCTTTTCAAATCAATTTAAACTATAGCCCTTAGAAACCCATTCAGTGTCTTTGCACTTCTTGTGGTCTTTTTAAATAAGGCTAGATACTCTGTGTTTTCAGCTCAATCCCTCAAATTAGCAAAGGTTTCTAGCATGGCTTCAGAAGTTTATGCTCACTGAAGAGGTTAAAGCTGAAAACGGAAAAAAAAGATCAGGACTGTTGCTGCTGTCATTGGGAGGGGCTGACCAGGATTGATTATGGGCAAAGTATATTTGTAATCTTGCCTCCTCACAGCCAGGGTCCCCAGTGGTCTCTCCTGCCAGCCAGCCAAACCTCTGGGCACACCCCCCCTTTCCTTCTGCATACTCCACAAATATAGGGCCCCCCATGTGGCTGTTCTAGATCCACCACAGGCTCAGCCACCAGTACAACACTCGAGTGGGTCTGGGTTAGAGAATTCCTTTAGAGCTAGAGGGTGTGGGGAGAGAAGTAGGGGTAAACATTTCCACAACATTGACCTCCCCCTCTGGAAATCAGCCTACTTTTCTGGCTCTGGCCGCACCCCTACGGCTCACCCCTGCAGCAGGCAAAGCCTTCCTTAGGTATTTGGCCAGAGTGCGTCTCCTCAGTGTCCAGCCCCAAAGGCGTTCACACCTGGTGTTGTTACACCTGCATGGTGAGCAGAACATAAAGGGAAATGACAAAAGCTGGCGGGAAGCAAGGGAGCATGATTGCTGCAGGCACCTCATCACCTTTTCTTCTTCCTGCTGGGAGCTGATGGCCTCCTCTTCTCCCAATCCTTGTGGCAACTTCTTGGCACCTCGGGGATGGACTTCTTTGGGAAATCCCACTCTTCCCGGGGCTGTCTTTGGTGTCTGGGGCTCTGCGTTGTTACAGACGTCTTCACAATTCCTTGCACATCAGCCACTTTGAAGATCCCTTCAGTAGCCCTCCCAACCCTCCCTCCCCACACACACAAAAGAAGACTTCTTCAAGCATTCTTTTTCCCATACTGTTGGTTACAAATGCTTGATTCCTATATTAATGTCAAGGTTACCTTACTATCATTAAGTATAGATTTTTTTTAAATAAAGAGGAAGTTGTATTTTGCTATCCAGATCTCACAGTGACTCTAGATAGTGATTGTTTAAAACTCTTTCTCAGAATGTACCCATCCAGTACTTTGCCACTGCAGTGGCCTTAGCATTCACAGTGGCCTTCCCCTTTGAACGTGTTATGTCTAAGGAGTGACTGCCCTTGCTTTGTGTCCGGGCTCTTTCTCCACAGCTGGAGTTTGGAGTGATCTACCACTGCACCGAGGAGCGGCTCTACACAGGCCAGTGTGGTCGGGGAGCCTTCTGTAATGGCCAGCGGCTCTGGGCCTCCCGAGAGACAGGTGAGCATCTTGCCTATCTCAGCTCACACGTAAATGGAGGAGGCTCTGCAGTCAGCGTTGCACCAGACAGCACTCATGAGCTCCTGCTGGTGGCGTGGTCTTTTTTAAGGGACTTCATAAAACACCCTTTAAACAATCCCTTTTCTCAATGTATTCAAGCACATTAAGTAGATCCATCCCACTTTGAACCCCAAACTTTCATCTTCCAAACTAAAAGAAACTCATTTGCCAGCCATGGTTTGGTCTTAGTGGGCTCGACAAATCTGTGGCCAACAACAGAGGGACCGGCATGCTGGTTTCCATGCACAGGTCCCCACCTGAAGTTTACTCTCTGGCCAGAGGAATAAGTTGTGTGAGCAAAGGATGTTTTCACATTAGAGAAGTGCCTTGGACTTCATGGTATTATTCATTCAAGCAAGGTCTCAGGGCCCCCCAGTAGCGTCTATAAAGTCCCCTGTGGTGATGAAAGTATCTAGGCTCCTTGTACATGCCATTTCTCAAAATGCCAATTTAGGTTTTCCCTGACTTGCGGCATTTTTTCTACCCTACTTTATAAAGGACTGATACTCTATGGATACTTTGTTGCCTTGTGAGTCAGGTATAGTGGGGAACCCAAAACTGTAAGACAGAGAAGAGTCCCTGACCAGCGGCATAAGGATTAGCGAATCATCAGAGAAGCTGAGTCACAGGAAAAAGAACGTGGGCCAAGGATCGGCAGAAAGCGTCTCCATGACCTGCAGGACTCGGATGGTTTGCTGCAAGTTAGGAGGACTTAATGTCCCTGCTGGCAGGTCAAGGAGCGAATCTTTTCTATGGATTACAGCTCAGTGAAAAGGAACCCAAATCCTTACAATTGGACCAATAATAACACCTTGATAAATGGAGAGAAGATTAAAGCTGTCAATTTTATCTTACTTGGAACCACAATCAAAGCTCAGGAAGCACCGGTCGAGAGACCAAGCAGCACACTGCCTTTGGTAAATCTGCTGCACAAGAACTCTTTAAAGTATTGAAAATCAAGGATGCTGCTTGGAGGACTAAGGTGTGCCTAAACTAGCTATGGTATTTTCAATGGCCTCATAAGCATGTGAAATTTGAACAGTAAATAGGGAAGCCCAAAGAATGAATCCATTTGAATTAGTGGTATTGGTGAGGAATATTACCTTTACCATAGACTTCCAAAGGAACAAATGAATCTGTACTGGAAGAAGTAAAGTCAGAAGGCTCTTTTGAGACAAAGAGGGCAAGACTTTGTGTCACGTACTCTGGATGCGTCTGGAGAGAGCAGTCCTTGGGGAAAGACATAAAGTTCCATAAAAGCAAGGGGCAGTGAAGTAGATGTTCAGCAAGATGGAATAAGAACACTAGTGAGAAAAAAAAACAAAAACAGACCACTTGTGGGGATTGCGTAGGATTGGGCTGTGCTGCGTCCATGTTCAGTTGAGCAGAGGGTCACTTGGTATTGCAACAGGCTTGGTAACACCTACAGATAGCACACCATCGCTCCCTCCCTCATGTCCACCTGTCTGTGTCTGGAAACTCAGAAAGCATGGTTCCTGGGAACTTTCTGTCATGTTTCTGAAGCTGAAGGTCCGTCCTCAGATTCCCCCCTCATGCCTCCCACCCCCCATGAGCTGCAGACTGCAGGGTCCTTCTGTGCGACCCTTCATCCTCACCATGGTCCCGCTCTATGCAGACTTTCTTGTACATTTTATCATCATGAGTAAGACATAAGAGACATCCCAACCGTGTTAAGTGTTGTGCATCAGTCATTTATGTTGTGCAACTGTCACCACTCTGTTTTCAAAGTTTTCTGTCACCCCAAATCAGGAACTTAACACACTTTAGACAATAACTCCCCATTCTGTCCTCCCCACTACCTCTGATAATAGCAAATGCAGGTGTCTCTCTGCATTTTCCTGTTATATATATGTGTATATATATATACATATATATATATATTTTTTTTTGGACATCACTGCTCTCTGGTGGTGGGAGTAGGAGGCCCAGCCCCACTGCTGGAATTGAACCCCCATCCCAGTGGGCCGCAGTCCCGCGCACAACCACTGCGCTACCGGGGCTCAGCCCTATTCTAGATATTTTGTGGAAGAAGGATCATACAGTATATGCCTTTCCAACTACTCTTTCCCAAACCTTGTCCTACTTCCTTTCTTTATTGTTTTTTTCTTCCGTTTCTTCCTCTCTGGGTAGCTGTCATGTTACTTGCCGAGAGGGCCTCAGAAGCTATGAAGAGACATTGGTATGGCTCATGCCCATCACTGCTTCTCCTTCAGTGAGGGAGCCCATGTGACACTGAGCACAGAGTGGGTCTGGGAGAGCCCGGGCGCACACCATGCTCTCAGAGCAGCAACAAGGAGCCTTGCCTGCCTGCTGCGGGGCCCCACCTTTACAGGTGCCATGTGCAAGTGAAGGACAGAACTGCCAGGATATTATGGAGAGGGAGACACAGACATGGCCCCCAGAACGCAGAGGAAGGTCTAGAAGCCACCAGAGGTAGAAAGCAGCAGTTCGTGCTACCCATTTACTGCTGCTAAATGTCACAGGGATTTCAGAGCAGTCTCCAGCCTTGTCCCATTGCTCTCTCTCCCAGAAATGTTTTCTTTGGCTGTGTAAAAACTAGCCTTAATTATAATGTAGTATGCTGTTAAAATTCCTTTAGATGAACGTTCATCTGTTTTCCATATGATTATAACTCTAAACCTCTATTTGCAAGCGCTCCAACTTTCTGATTGATTCACCGTGTAGCTCAGACATTCTTTGCAACTCCGTATCCCCGGCTTCCGCACATCTCGGCCTCCGCAGAGCAGGCACTTTATCTGGCCCATCAGTCAGCACTTGATAACTAACTGTAGTAAAATGAAGATGTGTATTACTCAAGCACTAATATCAGACCTACCCTCAGCACTAAAAGGACTTCCTCTTCTTTACACCAGTGCTGTGCGCATGGTCCCCAGCCCTTCCCAAGTTGCCCACATTCAAAAAGTTTATTTATTATTTTTGTTTAAAAAAACTTTTGATGTGTAAGGCCCAGCATATTACTGCGACTATAGTAGTTTTGTTTTCATAGTGACTAGATTTCTGTAGACGGTGAGATAGTGCACCCTTTAGTAGCATGGCCTTTAGCTGTCATTCAACCTACTGTCAAATCCAGATTCTGACAAATTCAATGTGTATGACTTGCACAAGTTAGTAAACCTCTCTGAGACTTTGCCCTCACATATTAAATGAAGATGAGGATGATATTAATAATAATAGAATAATTTTTAGGATTAGCTCTTTTAATGGCTAATCTTAATAGAAGATATTTACATTCTCATCTCTTGTAATCAGGGTGTTCCAATACCTCCTTTTGATTGAAATATATTGTGTTAATTATCTGGGGCTTCTATAACAGAAATACCACACAGCTACCCTTTCATTTTTCTAATAACAAGCAAATTTATTCTCCCAGAGATGAGAAGTCTGCTTTCTATGACAGGAGCAGAAGGCTTTCTCTCCATGTAAGCTATGGAAGAAAGATGGCCCTTGTTTCTCCCTCCTGTATCTTGGCATTGGTCTTTCCCTGAGAGCAGATTCCCAGAGCCGGGATCCCGAGGCAAATGGACACGCTGTGCTTCGGACTCTTTGTTCTTGGTGGTAATCAGGTCCCTTTTGCTTCAGTCCACTCGATCTTGGTCATCAGGTCCTTCTTGTGGGGAACAAGCTATCGCAGGCCACACCCCAGGGACACGCTCCTTACACAGGATGAAGACCGTACCCAGAGTGTGGGTGCTGCATTCCACCCTAAGCCTGCCTCAGGTGTAGGAGAGAGAACAAAACCTAATGATGACTGACAGAACCTAATCCTGCCTGTGTATTTACCATGCATTGCAAATGGAGGGGATCACAGTAGAGCATGTCGTGGGAGCTCCTTATATTCAGTCCTTAATTGCTGACCTACATCAACACAGTTACTGCTATATCATGGACGATCTTGGCTTTGCCAGGGTTGACACGTAATTGGGGCCATTTGCTTGATTTAGAGAAATTAATTTTTTAAATATTTATTTTACTTCATGTAAAAAAAGTATATTTTTTCAATGTCAAATGTGCTTCGGTCCTCACAGAAACAGCCTTGTTTTTGTGTCCTCTATAAGAGGTCTTGTGCCATAGATTTACCCAATTCAACTCGTCCTTGGATCACTTAACTACTGCTTCCATGAGCATTCATTGTGGATCCAAGCAAGACAAAATTTTTGAAAACTTCTAGCTTTTCTGCATTTGTCATGATGGCACTGTTGGTCCAGTTATGAGAATTTTGGTCTTGTTTACACTGAGTCTTCAGTAATATGTACTGAAGACTGTCATTCTTGGTCTTCATCAGCTAGGGTCTGAGTGATTGCCTGTTGGATATACTGTACCATTAATTCACTGCACCGAGTATGATTGTGCCATGTAGGTGGCAGCACTTTGCAGTGTTGAGGCAGTGTTTTCAAGGAGTCTGCACATCCTCCCAACCAGGAACCAGTATATGGTGCTGTTTCTCCTGAAGCCAGAGTTCACGGGTCTAGGAACCAAGGAGTGGAACTAGGAGGGGGCACTGCTCACTATTTCCCTAATGATGAACTTGCACACTTTTTGCTTCCTTTTCCAGCAACCCTAAACACTACAGGTCGGGAAGTCTTAGTTCCAATGGGAATACTTCTCCAACCTTTAGACACAATTTAGACTACATTGAGTTGGATGTTCTGATTGCCATGTGGCCGTTTTGGGCTCCTCACTGTCTCTGCAGAGAAGAGAATTACTGGATTTTCTGGTGTGATTTGCTGGTGTGTAGATAATGCATCATGGAGATAACAAAGAGTATGTCTGGAATGTAGAGAATTCTCTAGTACTGGGGATTCTCGAGTCTCTTTTTTGGGTCTCTTGGTACTACTATGTCCACGTGATTACTACTGACCCAGACCCTTCAGGGAGGAAGGTGTGCGTCACCCATTAGGGAGAGAACAACAAGCAGATGAGAGGGGTATGCTGAAGGTAAAGGGAGCATGGAGTGGATGGTGGAAAAAAGTAGTTGTAAGTGCCAGCTGCAGAAGCCAAAAAACTCATTATCAGTATTTTATTCTTATATGCATGTACAAGATGTGAAACAGGGCTAGTGCATTTTCAGTTGTACACAGTCAATTGTATCGTGTTAGGTACAAGTATGACTTATAATTTTCTTTATTTGGAGACTGTTTTATTAAGGTTTAAGTAGACAAATACAGGTACCACATTCATAAGGAGTAAACTGATGGTTCAGGCTGTATATATGTACCATTTTGTATTTGTCCACCTGTGGATTATGCATTTATATTCCTTCTACCTCTTGTGAATAGTGTTACAATGAACATTGGTGTGCAAGTCTCTTGAGTCTCTGCTTTTAGTCTTGAGTATGTTTCTAGACATGGAATTGCTGAATCATATCATAATTCTGTTTTTTTTAGCAGCAGTCACACTGTTTTCAACAATACTTGAATCAATTTGTATTTCCACCAGTAATGTATAACAGTTCCAACCTCCCCACAGCTTTGCTAAAGTATCTTCTTTTCTTTTTTAAAATCTCAGTCAACCTGCTGGGAGGGCAATGGTGTATCTTTGTGGTTTTGATTTCCATCTCTTGATGAGTAATGAGGCTGAGCATTGTTTCATGTGTTGGGTAACCATTTGAATATCTTCTTTGGTGAGCTATCTTTTGAAGTCCCTTTTGCTTGTTATGTTGGGTTGCATTTTGTTGTTGATATTATGTGTAATTATATGTGTTATTATATACATAATTATATTTGCGTCAAATATGTGATTTCCAAAGGCATTCTCCCACTCAGTAACTTGTTTTTTAATTCATTTAATGTATACTTTTGATGAACAGCAGCTTTTTTTGTGAGATCCTATTTATTTGCTCACTTGGTACTTTCGTTATTATGTTAAGCGATCCATTTTTTTTTTTTTTTTGCACAATACGTTTTTGAAAGCCAGGTCTGACAATTGTTTCCTCTGGTTGTTCTTTTAAGAATTTTAGTTTTTATTTGTACATTTAGGTCCTTAATAATTTTGAGTTATGCTTGTTTTCTTCCCTTTACATTATTTTGAAATACTATATAAAGCTTTCTTCCCTGATTTGGACAAATATTTTCTTTTCATTCTTCCATTGATTGTAGAGGTTGGAGGTTACTCTCCTTCCTAGTCTCTTTTCATTTGATTATTGTGTGTGTGGTTCATTTATGATAGTTTTTGCCTATTTTTTAATTTGAAATTTGTTTTCCAGAATGTGAGTGCTGGTGAGTTTTGTAGTTTCTCAACTCTAAAGCTCTCTCTCCTGTTGTGTGTAATGTTAAAGAAAAATTAACCTTGCCCTTAGATTTTTGGCTCTGTTCCCCTCCTTAATTGTTACCTGAATGTTTTATTGCCTTTTCCCTATAGTATCTAGTCCTGAAAACAGAGTAGACTAAGCATTGGACTTCTAACTGCAAGGATGTTAGTTCAAACTCTCTAGCCACTCCATGGGAGAAAGATTAAGTTATCTGCTTTCATAAAAATTTACAGTCTCGGGGCTGAGCCCCAGTGGCATAGTGGTTGTGCACGGGACTGCGACCCACTGGGATGGAGGTTCAATTCCAGCTCCACGGAGCAAAGGCTGGGCCTCCTACTCCCACCACCTGAGGGCAGTGATGCCCCCCCAAAAAAAACTGAAAAAAAAATTTACAGTCTCAGAATCTCTTTGGAGAAATTTTATTCTTTCTTATAGGGTCGCGATGAATTGGAATTGACTTGAAAGCAGTGAGTTTTTGCATTGGATTTACTCCTTTTAGTCTGTATGGTTGATCTGAAGTTCATTCCCAACACTTTCAACTCAGTGCTGGATATTGCCTTAAAAGGGAGACCTGTTGGGTAAGTTAAGACCTTATCAGGATTAGTGTAGACTATTCTTTTTTTAAATCATTTTACTGGGGGCTCGTACAATCTTATTACAGTTCATCCATCCATCCATCCATCCATCCATCCATCCATCCATCCATCCATACATCCATCCATCCATCGTGTCAAGCACATTTGTACATGTGTTGCCATCATCATTCTCAAAATATTTGCTTTCTACTTGAGCCTTTGGTATCACCTCCTCATTGCCCCCCACTTCTATGAATCCCTGATAATTTAGAAATTATTTTGTCATGTGTTACACTATCCTATGTCTTCCTTCACCCACTTTTCTGTTGTCGATCCCCCAGGAAGGCGGTTATATGTAGATTCTTGTAATTGGTTCCTCCTTTCTTTCCCACCTTCTCCCCACCCTCCCATTATTGCCACTCTCACCCCTGTTTCTGAGGGGTTCATCTGTCCTGGATTCCCTGTGTTTTCTGTTCCTATCTGTACTAGTGTTCATCCTCCGACCTAGCCGGATTTGTAAGGTAAAATTGGGAACATGAAATGGTGGAGAGGAAGCATTGAAGAACTTGACGAAAGTTGTATGTTTCATCATTGCTGCACTGTATCTACCCTAACTGCCTTGTCTCCTCCCGAAACCTTCTGTGAAGGGATGTCTAGTTACCTACAGATGGGCTTTGTGTCCCCACTCTGCACTTCCCCTCATTCACAATTATGTGATTTTGTTGTTGTTGTTAAATCATTTTCTTTGGGCCTCATACTACTCTTAATCACAATTCACACAGATATCTATTGTGTCAAGCACTTTTGTACATTTGTTTCCCTCATCATTCTCAAAACACTTGCCTTCCACTTGAGCCCCTGGTATCTGCTCTTCATTTTTCCCCTCCCTCCCCACTTCCGCTCCCTCATGAACCCTTGATCATTTATAAATTATTATTATTTTGTCATATCTCACACCATCTGTCTCCTTTCACCCACTTCTTCACTGTCTGCCCCCCAGGAAGGAGATTATATGTAGACTCTAATAATCTGTTCCCCCATTCTACCCCACCTTCCTTCCACCCTCTCAAAATCACCCTTCTCACCACTGGGTCTAAGGGGTTCTTTTGTCCTAGATTTCCTGTATATTTAGTTCCTGTCTATACAAGTGTACATCCTCTGGTCCAGCCGGATTTGTAAGGTACAACAGGGATCATCAGAGTGTGGGGAGGCATTTAAGAAGTAGAGGAACATTATATGTTTCAGCATTATTACACTGCACTCTGACTGGCTGTCTCCTCCCTGTGACCCTTCTGTAAGGGGACGTTCATTTGCCTACAGATGGGCTTTGGGTCCTCACTCTGCACTCCCCCTCCGCACAATGATGTGGTTTTTTGTTCTTTGATACCTGATACCTGATCCCATCAATACTTCATGATCACACAGACTGGTGTGCTTCTTCCATGGGAGATTTGCTTCTCAGTTTGCCTTTACGACCTCAGACACTATATCTTTTGATAATTGGGCACCATGAACTTTCTTCACCACATTTGCTTATGCACCTGCTCAGATTTCAGTAATCATGTTGGGAAGGTGAACTTCATGGAATGTCAGGTTAATAGAACAAAGTATTCTTGCATTAAGGAAGTACTTGAGTAGAGACTCAATGTCCATCTGCTACCTTCATACTAAGCCTATAAATATGCACATAGATCTATTTCCCCATCATCATATATACATATACTTATATATACATACATGCCTATATTTAAACCTCTATAAATGCCCTTTGCCTCTTACTTCTTTTCTCTATTTTCTTTTATTTTCCTCTTGTGCCATTATCATGCTTAGCTTTCATTTGGGTGTCAGTAAATCCCTTGTTACATTGCCCTTGATCAAGCCCTTCTAGTCCTCTTACACTTCCTCAGCAGTGATTTTGGATATCTTATTGTTCCCTGGTCCCTGAGTTGTTAATATCACTTCCTTTTCCCCAGCTCCCCCTCTCCCATGTCCGCCCCTCCCCAACCATTCCTCCATTGCTTTCTCCTCAAGATTGTTTATCCTGCCTTTCTTATCTAGATAGACCTGCAGAGATAATAATATGCACAAAAACAAGACAGAGCAAAGCAAAGCAACAAAAGGAAAAAACAACAAAAAAATCAATGACCAAAAAAAAGCCTATAAATAGTTCAAGACCTGTTTGTTGACCTTTAGGAATGTTTTCCAGTTGCGTATAATGAGGTGCTACGCCTTGGCCCCAAAGGCGTAGTATTTTTAGTATTCCCTCAGGATTTCCTTACTCTGCTCCCCTTGCTGGTCTGTTTCATGCTCTTAGTGTTTTGCCTCCATGTGGTGCGGTCAGATCAGGCACAATTCCTGTGGAAACCCAACACTATGTCTCCAGTGATGTTCCCTGTAGGGCTATGGGTCAGTGAGGGATGCCGTGCCTTTTTGTGGGACCGGCCATATGGACCTCTCTGTGCATTCGCTGCTCTCAGCAGGAATATCATCCTCAAGGCTTGGTGGACCAGGATGTGCTCCACTCTCTTCCTCCCCCCTTCATTTGCCCTGTGTGCTCTGATTAGACATGCCTGTTTCCCTGAGCTTCAGTGCTGTCCTCTGAAGTAAATTCTTTTGTGGGGAGGGCTGCTTGTCCTCATAGTTGGGATTGGGGCTGGTTCCTCAGATCTATCTCCTGGTTCCCTGATTCATGCCACTATGTTGCATTCACATCTTGGACCACCTGGTTGACGTCTGGTCCTTCTTTCCCTGTGGAATTATAAAGAATGCCCTCCCCTTGGGTGAGTTAGTGCTCTGTTCCCATGCTACGCTTGTTTTTTTTTTTTTTTCATTCCCCCCCCCTCCCTCTGTAGTTGGCTGCCATTTGTATCCCTGGATCTGGTCTGGCCCCTGCCATACTACCTGGGCTTCACCCTAGGAATTTCTGTATACACTAGCTTTTTTCCTATTCTCCTTTTGCATTTTTTTAAGCTTACCTCAGTGGACTCATGTTATACTTGTCCTTTTGCACTTAACTTACTTCATTTAGCATAATTTTCTCCAGTTCTTCCCATGCGGTCATGTACTTCATGCATTCATCACTGCTTTCCATCAATGTTTAGTACTCCATTGTATGTATATATCACAGCTTTTTAATCCATTCGTCAGTTGATAGAAATTTGGGTTGTTTCCAACTCTTTGCAATTGTGAACTATGCTGAGACAAACATTGGAGCACAGCTGTCTGGTCGTGCTTTGTTTCCTGCTGCTTCTGGGGGATTGCTAGGCCATATGGTATCTCAGTTTCCATCTGCTTTAGATATCACCAAATCCATTTCCATAGTGGCTGTACATACCTACAGGTCCACCAGTGGTGGATGAGAGTTCCTAGCTTCTCACGGCCCCTCAACACTTGTTACTTTCTGACTTTTTAAATCGGGCTATCTTGGAAGATGTTAGGTGGTATCTCATTGTTGTTTTAATTTGCATTTCTCTAATGGCTAATGATCAGGAACATTTTCTCATGTTTATTGGCCATTTAGATTTCTGCCCCTGTGAAATTTCTGTTCAGTTCCCTTGCCCAGTTCGTCAGTGGGCAATTAGTTTCTGGAAGCTAGTAGTTTTACTAGCAGCTAGCTAGTAAGTTTTAGTAATAAGAGCCATTGTTAAAGATGTTTCCCTATCTATGGGCTCTCTTATTTCTCTCACGAATTCTTTCACTGCACATAGGTTTTTTAAATTTTCCATCTATCCCACTTGTCAATTTGTGACCCATCTGTATTTGTTTTCTTCCCTATTTCTGCTCTAGTTGCTGTAAATTTCATGCCAGCATATCAGTCATAAGTCTCTCTTCCTTTTGCATGTGTGCATGTATTGCTATGAAACTTCTTCTGATATCTGACTTTGCTGTGCCCCATAAGTTTTGCTACGTTGTGTTCTTATTCTCTTTGGTTTCTAGAAATTTCCTAATTTCATCTCTGATCTGGGCCAGTACATGCTTCTTTTGCAATAGTTATTCATCCTCCACTTGTTTGCTCCTGTTTTCTTCGTCTTCCTTTTGTTGATTTCCAGCCTTATAGCACAGCAGTCAGAGAGGTCTGTAAGATACCATGTGCCTAAATCTATGCAGATTCATGTTATATCCTAGCATATGGTCTATGTTCAAATATGTGCCATGTAGCCTCAAAAAGAATGTGATTTTTTAAAATTTGGATGAAGAACTCTGTGAATATCTACCAGATCAAATTGTCCAATTATAGTGTTTAGATCTCTAGCCTCCATGATGAGTTTCTATCCCTGTGATTTATCTTTCTCAGACAGAGATGTATTGACATCACCCAGGATAATTTTTGAGTCTGTGATTTCTTTTTTTCATCTTTTGAAGCATTTGGTTGACTTATTCAGTGGGTCTATCATTCAGGGAATATATATATTTAAAATGTTAAGTGGTTCTTTTTCTATCATACTCTTGAGTTTTATATACTGTCCCTTCTTATCTCTTTTTATGATTTGCACTTTGAGGTTAGTTTTATCTGAGCTTAGAATTGCTGCTCCTGATTTTTTTGAATTGCTGTTTGCTTGGTATACCTTTGATTCTCAGTCTCTTTTTGTCTGTAGTCTTGAGATGTGTCTTCTGCAGGCAGCAGATTGATGGGTTGTGTTTTCTAAGCCAGTCTGCTAGCCTTAGTCTTTAACGTCTGAGTTCAGTCCATTGGTATTTGGGGTTATTATCTCCATCTGTGGACTCTGTGATGTCATCTTATACTTTTTGTGTTGGGTGTTTACTTACCTCCCTTTCTTATCTGTGTGTTGTGTGTGTTTCATTCTTGACTTCTTTCCACCCTTAAGTCAATGCTCTCTTGGGGCCTGTTTTCTCTTTGTTGCCCTCTGGGTGTGGTTGTTCTATGTGGTGGTCTCTTGTTTATGCTTGGTGAGTGCTGTTCTTCAGCCCATACTGGGTCAGCAAGGATCTTTTATCAGGCTAGGTTTCTTGTAGTGTATTCTTTCAGTTTTTTCCTTGTCTGGGATGACTCTTACTTCTCCAGCTATCTTGATAGATCATGTGGCTGGATAGAGTATTCGTAGGTTTGTGCTATTTTCCTTCAATTTATGTAATATGTTACTACACTCTTTTGTCTTCTTTATAGTGTCTGCTGATAGGTCTAATCATATTCTTATTTGGGAACCTTTATATGTGATTGCTTATTTTTCCCTAGCTGCCCTCATGGTTTTCTTCTTTTCCTCAAAGTTGGGTAGTTTAACTATTACATGCTTTGGTGACTGACTTCTTCTTGGGATTCAGTCTACCTGGTGTTCTCTCAGCCCCCTGATTAGCTGCCTTGTTTTCATTCATTAAGCTCGGGGAGTTTTCTGACTCCAAGAGTTCTCTGACTGTTGTTGCAAATGACTTCTTTGTTGTCCCTTCCTCTGCTTATCCAATTATTCTGTGTTGTTTCTCTTCATAGCATTCGACGTAGCTGTTAGATTTTCTTCAGCTTTTCTGGTGATACTAGATTTTTGTTCATGTTTTTTAAAGTCTCCTTGACTGTCCTCTAGGTTACTGGTATGGATCTCTACCTCCTCCAGTCATTTGGCAAAGTCTGTGAGTCTGCTACTATTTTTTGTTAACTTATCCATAAGCTCTCGAATATGGCGTATGGTCTTTTTCTCCTCTATTATTTTATCCTTTTTCTATATTGTTTCCCTCATATCCTTTTGTATGACTCCAAACGGTGTTCTGAAAATTTCTTTCTGTCTGCTTCATTTATGCATATCATTAAGTTCAGGATATCTTCTGCCATTGCCTTTTGCCCTCCTTTTTTTTTTTTTTTTTGTTGAGGTCATTGGGCCTGATTGCTGTCTGTGTTGTGTTATTTTAGATGAGCCAGGTGCCATTTTCCAGGGAGGCGAAGAGCACTGACTTTCTCGGGGAGATTCGTAGGAATGCTTCTTTAAACCGCCTGCAGCTAATTTCACTATGGAATTGGCATAGCACTCTGTCCTCCTGTGGCTTCACTCTTTTCCTAGTCAACCAGTATTCTGATATTTGGAGGGCAAGTTGTATGGTCCTCTTAGGGAATGCTGGTTGGGTTGTTGTGGGTCCAC